>JABSTT010004695.1:0-29154 GCA_013339685.2 Hyalomma asiaticum
GTGTTTGTACTACTGTGACAAGATGTACAAACACATCATATTACTTAACGAACAAACAGTATAGTATAAACCCGCTGTTACTTTCCCGGCTGCTGCGTTTCCCCGGCCGCTTCGTCGTTTTTTTGCCGGTCCCGGCATACTTCAACAGTATTCAACGCATTGGGAATCCCGCAGTTACGTCGCAAGAGTGAAAACATTCCCGCATGTTACGTTGCGAATCGCCACTACAAGCGGCCAGTGCCGACGGCCATACTGACTTTTCACGTAGACTGACTTGGCTTGACAGTAGGATTAGCCGATAAGTGTGCGACACCCATTACGTTTCCGCCTTGCACCACGAAAATTACGGCCTTCGAGATCAGTATTTACTATTTATAGGTCGCGCTTATGATCAGTTCCTGCACGGATGCAGTAAAAGGGCCTTAAGGATCCGTTTCCGTTGCCCAGGGGGCTGTCCAGGGAACTCGGCACAGCGATGCAAAATGTTGGTGACGGAACCGCTTATAGTGATTACGTTGCCATCGAGCACGCCGCTCTCACCTCCGAGGTTTTATCTGTCGAAGAAATCGTGGTAGAGTGCGCCGATGCTTGCAGCAGTGCATACGAAGTAAAGGAGGAGGAGAAAAGGGAGCAGCTGGCGGAGCCCACCCTACCAGCAAAATTTGCTAGGACCAAGCATGGCAAAGCATCAGTGGCCAAGCTGTCCATGATTGGAAAGTCACTGGAGGCCAAGTGAGGAATGTGCTTGGGAAACGTGACAAGCCTACCATTGGCCAAGCATAGGAAGGCGATGCTTGGAAAACGATTGGAAACACCTCCTTCCACAATTGGAACTGCTGTGGAATTCCATGCAATTGCCAAGCATGTTCTGTATATGGGGGGCCAAGCATTTTGGCCAATGCAATTTCTAGTACATTTATTTTACTTTTTTGTTTTGGCAACAATTTCACGCCCAGCTAAATTTGTTGTAGTTTTTTACCGTACAAATAGCTATTAAGCCTGTCGTCCGATATGGGGTCCAAGCATTCTGTTCAATGCAATTTTTAGCACTTTTATTTAGTTTTTCATCTTGGTCAATTTCACGCCCAGCGTTTTGCTAGGTTTTGGTCAGTCCCACCCAGATAAGTCACAAGGCAAACATTTTTAATACTTCCATGTTTATTTACACCATACAATACACCAGTGGTCCATTCCTCCTCCAGAGTAAGTGGTGTTCCTTGAGTTCTTTACTCATGGCAGCATGCTGGTTTTGTGTGCTTCCACCTTCCTCATGAGCTGCAAACATCAGCCACCTTTTTGTAGAGTCCGCAACAGCAGCATCAGTAGTACTGAACAACCATGTGTGTGTTGCACCTGTGAAATACAGGTACACAAAATACTGTGAGCCCAATTTTTCTTTCAAGTTGAATGTTGAAAGCAAGTGCTCAGGCACTTGCTTTCAATATTCCTTCAACAAAATGCTCAGAAGAAATATTTTCTGAAATGCTAGTTGGTTATGCATGGTCACGAGGATAACAGCACATGTTTCCTTCATGTCAGTACAAGAGTTGATAGAGCAGAGTGTTACATTGCTTCATTATTTTCCACTACCAGTTTATTACTAGGGGTAGCTTCTACATTTATGTGGGAACCTCATCCATATGAAAGAAAACATGACACAAAATATGAAGAAAAACAACAACAAATGAGCCACTTAAAGGGGCCCTTCAACACTTCTTCAGCATGGTCAGAAAACGCTGCCGATTGGTAGTCGAGAGTCCTGAGAACACGCGAGTCAAACGCCAGCACGCGGCCTGGAATTTACAATTAATTCTCAAAGTTAGCCAGAAATCATTCCCTCTTCTTTCGGCAAATGGTGCCATAGACATAAAAATGACCGCGTCATAGACTTTAATATCACTTCTTGAAGCCTTTGGAAGATGGCTCCGGGCTCAATGTAAACCTGAAAACCGGAGCCGGTATTAAAAATAAAAGCCCAGGTGCACCAACAGCAACAGTTCAGACGGTTGCATGGACTGCAGTTGAACTGAAATAAGCGAATGGTTACACTTCTCAGCATGAAACATTTAAAAGGTGGCTACTTGAGATGGGCAAATACTGCTTTTGTTTTTATCCCGTGCACACTTTTTAAAGTTATCGACGAGCATTTAGCGACCTGCAGACATTTGTGCCGGCATGCACTTCGTTCGCGTCAGACCACACTCTGTCTAGAGGGTGTCAACTTTCTGCTACTAATGTTAATTTTATTACATTACTCCATTTAGCTCACAGTCAAAATATAGCTGCAAACTGCCAAATTCACCGATAACTCTGACTGCCCCCTCGATAAATGCCGGCATACCCTTGCAATTTGTTTAATGTGCGAGCGTTGACACCAGGGTACGGTAGTTCCTACTTCGGCGAGAAGGACGAGATCGGCGATAGGAGGATCAGCTTCACAGTGGCGTCAGGATCAGCTTCACAGTGGCGTCATTATAAGCGCACGATCGCACAGATAATGAAAACAAGGTGCATTCACCTTCATGTAGCGTGACCGACATCGAGCACGCATCGCACACGCGTTTTCAGCGCTTGCGCATCGTAGAGCAAATCTCGTTACTTAATTCTCGCCTATATTAGTCGCTACCATATCCCGTGGTCAAGGGAGTCAACACTTACGTGATAATGCTAAAGAATTGAGTGTACAGGTGCGATGACATACGCGTAGCCGATGCATTCCGCACCGCATACACATATGTATGTACTACATATACGTAGTACGTACAGTACATATGCATGGCGCGAATGGAAGATCGTCCGTTGAACTAATTTTATATCGCACATCGCTTTTCACGACAACGGTGGATTACTCACTAAAAATTAAGGCTAACTGAATCGCTGCTCGGACGCCGCATCTAAAGACGTTTCGCACGTGTCCGCCAGTAACACGAGAAAACAACGGCATGTGCATATAAATAGGCGCTAGGAATAGCGATTTACGTCTCAGTACGTCGTCACCATATTGCACATTGCAATGAGCGAAAAAAGCAATAAAAAGACCGTTGAAATTTACTCACCTTTTATTTCAACACAAGCTTGTCACTCATAAACGTGGCCGTACGAGCAACGCACGAAGAAGGAACGCGAACAGGTAGCAGTCGCGGGGCAAGTCGGGAAAAAAACCCGAGCGCTGTAATACAAACATGTGCATGCCAATACATGCTTAAAGCAAGATCAAATGCAAAATATATATGACAACCTGTGTACAATTACATAAGCGTTTAGCAACTTCTGCACTTTGCGAGTTTGGGAAAAGTGCCTGTTCGGATCCTTTTATGAACTATTTTTTTTAGCGCAGTACTGCTGTACAGCGGCCGACGTGCATGGTGCGCTGAAAACAGCGCAAAATTCAAACGTCGCAAACGTTATGCGCAGGTCTGCATGATTCTCTGGATAAAAAAAGAAGTTAAGTGTTCCGTACAGCAACTAGCGCGAACTTAATTAATGACTGCAAAAATACACGTTTCTGGTTATTCCGGTGCAGTTGAAATTTGTGCGACCTCATGAAAAATTGTACACGTACAGCCACTATTCCGCATTTCTTTTTCTTTATTGGCCATTGGTATATACGTATATGTTCCTCTGCCACGAATTTCCCTACACTAATATGGAGAAGTGATCATGCTGTACTTGGCGACCATCCGAGAACATATTGGCCCGCGACCATGGTATGTTACAGAAAAGCCCTTGGCCACCATCACAAATTTTACACGTACCTCCGAAACGTTTTCGTTCACTACTGATACGTGATATTGCCAAAAACTAAGGAGAAAACAAACTTTATAAACACGTTCCCCGCTGTCACCACCATCTTTCCCATATTTTAAACGTGGGCCATGCCCTTTTTTATCACGCAGTCAGGGCATTGGCCAATGATAACGGAAGCCGATGGGAATCCTATGTGTGTCCAATCATCGGCCATCGGCCACTGCTGGTAGGGCACCTTCTCGTCGGCCGTGACGGCACTAGATTTACTGAGAAGATATGTGAGTTCAAGCGACTATGTCGACTGCCACACGGCACTGCAGCTTCTAGAAAAGCGCCTCGTGCTACTGGGGCGTGAGAAAATGCCCCTGACAGTGCTTCATGATTTTTTCAAGCGCTAGCACGAAATTAAAATTGTGTGCCGACCACCAGTGCTCTCAATTTCCAATTTTTCCCGTTTGTCGGCTGTTAAAGTTTGCTGCTCTTAATGTTTTTTTTTGTTAATGTCTCGTAAAAAAACGTACTAGCGGGGTTCTAGTGTATATACTCTGAGGGCGTATCTTCTTCAGCCTGCACACATCCTCACCTTGCAACAGCATGCAAGATATTTACAATAAATACAATAAGACATGCATCAGAGGCCTGATATGCTGTAAAACTTTATAGTATGTACAGCCGAACCTCATTTTAATGCAGCATGATACAACATAATAAAGTAAATCATGTTCCGTTTGAAATCCCCACAGATTTACATGCATTTTAAAGCTCATTTTAACAAAGTGAAATTTAATTTTCAGTGGATAAACAAGCCGAAATTGCCCCCGAAAATAAGATCCACGCGCATTCCTGTCGACAGTGCATCTTTCCGCTGTGTTCGGCGGCAGTACTACGTGGCGATTCAAAACTGCCGCGTTTTGCTAAACGAGTGCTCCACTGTCAGGTAAAAGCAAATCTTAAGTAAAGGAAGTTTATGTATTCAACGGATGGCACTGCACACATGGAGAGGAAAGATCCACAACACAGTTCCTTAGGAAGGCCGTGAATAATGAGCGGAACTATCGCCGACTCCGGAAGTTCCGGGTTTGCCATTTGAAGAAGCCGCCTTTTCTCATAAAAATACTCGAGGGGCTTTCCTGATCGCAATTTGTAAAAAATTGCTCGGTCCCACCTTTCAACGGGGTTTTCGTCGAAAGCTGCCAGGAAACTGCTTTTCCACTCATCCCACGTGTCGGTCTCGTGTCCAGCGTAGTGAAGCTCGTACCACTTTCGAGCCAGTTCGGTAAGGAATGGACGCATGTTCCTGATGCGTTCACTGGATTCTTGCCACGAGTTGTCCTCACACGCGTGTTCGTAGAACTTGATCCAGGTTTCCGGCCTTGTGCTTTCACCATCAAATGGATCAGGCTTTCCTATCTCCTTGTTGGGTCTTTGTTGTGCCTGGATGACGGCAAGAAGACTATCCATGAACTGCTGCTGTCGCTCTGCGTGCTGTTGTTGACGGTGGAGAATTTCCATGAGGCATGAGCTAACGGAATAATCTTCTTTACTTGGCGCAACCCTTGACGACGCTTTCAAGAGCGGCCGCATGATGTATTCTTGAAACTCGGAGTACGTCAGTTTCATCTTCACTGATGGTTGGTTGTCGATCTCCTCCGGCGTCTTCCCAGCTTTCTGAGCGACGAACTCACGTAGTTCGGAAGTGGTGATACTTTCAGGCAATTCATACGTTTCTTCATCCACGTCGCACGTCGAAAAATATGGCCTATCACTTGAACTTCGGGATAAAGTCAAAGTTATCCACATAGTTGCGTTCTTAATCCTGTCGACTGCGCCAATGTAACATTCCAACACTGACAGAGACAGAATATTTTATTCTTTTTCTTTCTCTTCCCCCGTTCCCCCGCCAAAGCAGATCTTCGTCGTCTTTTAGTCGCTACATCAGCATGCTAAATCATCACAGCACAATGCTGTAAACAGAGGAGAAGATGCAACAGATGTGAACAGAGGAAAAGATGCAATAACAGAAACGTTGCCTTGCAATTATTTCGCTGGCATATACAGTACGCTCTGGTTAATTGAAACTTGGAGAGCGCCCAAAAATTTCGTTTGAATTAATCACAAGTTTTAATAATCAGATGGAAGCACTAGTATGGCTCGGTGCAACGTAACAAGAAAAACATAGATGGCGAGTTGTCACGTGCGTTGTTTTGACCTCACGGCTTACATTACCGTTTCTTCTGGCAATCTTAACTGATTTGACATGTATGGTGGCAGGCTACTAGCTTTATTTCTCTCTGTCAGAAAATATATGAGCTTGAATATTGAAATAGAAGAGACCAAAGGAAATAATATCTAAATGAGAAAGACATTGAATTAACAGAAATAAAAAGTGCAGTCTTAAATAAGCGGCTTTTAAATATGGCGGAAACATAGCATGCCAACGAAAAGTTTCAAGTATATAATCATTAACGGAAAGTTTGCATTGTCCGAGTTTGAAAGATCAAAGGGCTACTGTTTGAATTAGCAGAATGTGACTAATCAAGCGTCGTCTGTACAGTTTTATTGAGCAGTCCCCTTAACCAATAAACCTCAGTTCTTGCTTTTTGTGTCGAAATTGATCCACATCAGCGGCCAACCACTGTCCAGCGAGGCTGCCTGTGTGGGTCTTGAAGGCACCCCATCATGTTGGCATTAGTTATGATGCATGATTATTGCAGTGATGAATTATAGTAGAACCTCGAAGGAAGAGACACCAAGTACTTTCAAACAATGTGCGAAGTTGCATGTAATTAATATAATCTGTGTTTGATTTCTAACTTGCCATCAATTACAGGGACAAAGGGTCTGTTGCTTCATACACAGTCCATATAAGGTTGTCACATACATACATACATACATACATACATACATACATACATACATACATACATACATACATACATACATACATACATACATACATACATACATATTCAATGCTTCTACCCAAAAAAGCATTAGAATTGAACAAACATTGCAGCCATGTGCCACGAGGTGACACTTCACAAAAGTTATCTCTTTGTTCTCCCGTTCAAGGAATGTGGGCCCGGCGGTGCAGACCAAGACTGGTTTCTTCTGGCCCAACCAATACACACGGAGGATGGCCTGCAGCTCACGTGTGGGTTTCCACGAGGCCTCCATGAGTACACCACTGTTGGCACCCACAAGTCTGGCACCCAGAGAGCGTGCCTTTGTGGAGACGAGGAAGAGGTGGCCGCGGGGATCCTTTACACCTTTCAACATTTCCATCCATCGTGCACGCATGTTGACCCATCCATTCGGAAGTAGTCAATGCCGCGTGCCCGTATGTTGTGGCGGTCACGCAATGGGTCCGTAGCATCATCTAGGGCCGTCTTTGGATCCACAGCAGCTGATCGTTCATTCTGCGTTCGAGCAAGCTCTCTACCATGCCTAGAGTCAGCAAGCTTTGGCTGAGCAGTAACACTTTGTCTGTGGAATGTATAATGTGTTATTTCAGTGTATTACAGTATGAATTACGTGAATCAAAAATAATATTGGTTAAGCTTAATAAAAGGTATTACGCGTCGTATCCGTCTAATTAATTGAAACAGCCTTCCCTTATACCTACAGGCATCAATACTTAAGAGAGGCAATTCAAATGGAGCTATCGTAACGGCATGCAAGTATTGCGAAACAGGGTTTGTTCCTACACAACGAAGTGGAATCAAAGCTTTGTTGACATCCCTCAACAGGCACTGTATGTTAGTCTTTAGGTGAGTTACTTAGCGCTAGATGATTTTGCGAGCGTTTTCGTGGAGTGAATGAACCATCATATTTTACTTGTATGAAAAATATGAAGGCATGCAATAATCCCCTACCGTGATATAGCTAAGGCATCTCCGTAGAGTACATGATGATACTTCCGCAGTAGTGGACGCAGAAAAAGATTTTTGCAACAACGTTAAACCTAGTCGAGCCACGCATTTTGTCATATGCTGGGTTCTTCCGTGTCGAAACAAAGACTTGGCAGTGATTGAGTTACTGTAATTGTATTGTTTTTTACTGTAGTGGTTAGTGTAACAAATTAATTCGGTGAAATGTTAGCATAGTATTGTAATGAATTACTTCAAGCGAGGAATTTCTGCTCAGTAGTTTCGAAATTACTTTTACAGTTGTCGAAACACTTTGTGGACACAGAACTGGAAGTATCCAGTAAAGTTGCAAGGCGGGCTCGTTGGTATGACATTTTTTTTTGGTAAGTATTGTAGCACAAAGTAACAGGACACAAGGAGAACACGGAGAACACACACACAGCGTAACACTTCCAAGAAAGGATTTATTTCTGGGCACCACGTGGTTCTTATACACTTTCTTGCACACTGTTTTTCATATCAAGCACGGAAACACAAATTCAGCTCATACGCAGGTATTGTAGCTCCGTGGTCTCCTCCGCGGCCGAGGGGGCGCCGCACAAATTTACCGTCTCTTCCTCGTCAGGGTTGGTGGAGACGGTTCTGATGGTTGCCGGAGCGCCCGCAGCCTGTCGTTGAGTCGTCATCTAGGAGGTAGTAGCAGGTTTTTGAAGCACGGTGCTTTCCTTGCTCTACCCCACGGAGGTTAGCGGTACTGTTGCGCACTCGTAGATGAGAGCCGGCTGTTTCGACCGCAAAGGGCGAGTGCTGCAGCAGCGCCTCCACTTTCTCTCACGGTCACGTACACGCGGTGTTATGGAGCCCCCAACTTCTTTTTCTCTTTCTCCTGGAAGCGGGTAACAGGACGAAGACAAAGAGATCGTGAGGGCTCCAAAAGAGTATGTGCCGTAGTTCTTCAGGATCATCATCATCTTCTTCTTCATCCAAAAGAGTATGTGCCGCATTCCTATGTCATAGATTTTTTTTATCGCCAATCACGTAATGAAATGTCACGTGACACGTTTCCATCAATATCACGTAACACGATGACACGTGGCAGGTTTCTGCCAAAATGTCACGCGGTATTGCATGATGCCTGACAAATTATGGGTAGCATGAACAGCTGCGCTCTTAAATTTGCACGACCCACAAATTACGGCTATCTTAAGCACCTCGCTGCTAAAACCACATATCATCATCAACAAAATCAAGCGTCCCGTTTAGTCTGCAGCAGCAGCGCCTTTCCTCGCGTTGCTTCTTCCCTTGTATTTTTTTTTTGATAAATGTAATTTAAGGAGAGGTTGGTGCCCATGTGCGGCGCCGGCTACTCTTCTTCTCTTACAGGGTGGCTTACATCACAAAGTTGAATTGCAGGCACTGTGAAACGCATCGAAGCCGCCTCCCCGTGGACAACTCGTCTCGCCGCTCCATCACTGGAGAGACAGCTCATGTTTTGCTTGTTTATTCGGAATGGGCTAAAATACCAATACGCCAAAATACAAAGCCCTGCACTGTCATACCATTTGCTGATTAAAATGAGAACCGCACCACTGCGAGGTACTCTACGCGAGACTGATAATCACGCTTTATAAAGGCGTTTGGGAAAGCAGCTGGCAGCGCCACCTACGACGATTTCGATTAGCACTTCTTGTTTTCCCCTAATGATCTTGCAGAGCCCACGACCGGATTCGGCTAGTTCACGTATATTTTTTGATAAATTAAGGAGTCCCTTCGCTTTTGCTATGATTTCTCACTGGCGTAATGCGTGGCACGCGTCAGGACTGTTTGCGTGTGATTTTTGAAGTGTTTGCGAAACCCCCGCGTAGTTTGCCCGTGACCATTTTTCAATGCCTGGCTTCATTAAAAAAAAAACTAAGCAGATTATGCGTGTTAAATGCGATATGTCAAACTTTGTTCCGCAGAAGTTCACAGTCTTTCATTTGCATTTTATATCGCACACACGCGACATTTTCATGTTTCACTGTAATTTGCACACTTGCGTTTGTGCTGGTGCCATTAGAAGCGATTTAAGAGGCGAAACTAAAGAAACACAGCGCCAAGTGCGGTTTCCATCGCGTGATACGGCCGACGGTGGCTCCGAGAAGGTGCTTTTATATATTGAGCATGTAACTGATGCCGGAGGCGCTTTTCCTAAATTGCGTCAGGAAAGCACGTGAACGATTAATTCCTTATATTGTGATGATGGAAGTGAATGTGCGCTGCGAAAAGTGCACATTATACTGCAGGTGGCAAAAATTAATGCACTACTACGTGCATTTTAATAGCATCATGGCAGAAAACAGCAACACGCCGCTATGCATTTTTCATGTGCCTCGGTTTTATTTGTAGAAATTTCTTTCCTTTAAAACTCCATGGAATGGAAGCAAATGCGCTAAAGAAAACAGTTAGTTGTACCGCCAGTTCCGTTATATCTAGGTCAAACCGTATATGTTTGAAGGCATCCATTGAATCCATCACGGACTATTTATGCCCACTCCTCATGTAATAAGTCTCAAGGGGAATCTACGTACTCATAAATAAATAAGTAGATAAATAAATAAATAAATAAATAAATAAATAAATAAATAAATAAATAAATAAATAAATATCGTTCGGTCAGTACAAGGAATGAACGAAATGGGTAACGGACTCGTTTACTTGTTGGAAGCAAGCTGATGAAGCCAACAGACCATGAAATCGCGGAAACAGGCGGTTTTTAAATGTAGCCGACATTTCACGTGCTCTGTTCAAGGGGACATTTTGTGTACTGAGAGGTTTACAAAGGAGATAATATAATCTATGGCATGAACCTGCTGTATAACGAAGTAAACAAGAATGGGTGTTATAAACGTATTCAAAGAAAAGTTATTCCTGATTTGAACTTTGTTTAGCTTATCTTGATACAAAGGTGTCATTCTGCTAACGAAAGTTCAACATATGTTGAATTCTGTCGACGTTAGATTAGAAGATTCAATATTTTTTGATACATACATACATGAACGCAGTTCTCATTATTGGCAGTCTTGGCGTATATGTTGACTTGCGTGGGAACTGTCCCTGTTTGGATAGCTTTTGGCCATAGTAGAATGCGTGACATCTTCGATATTTTAAAAACTGAATATTCTATAAAAACAATAATAGCACACATCAAATAGGCTTTCTGTTTCATGCACGTTCATTCAATTTACGTCCACATTGTCAAATAAAGCACCAAAATAAACCGGGAATATCTTGCGTTTCTACATCATATGTTCACATAAAAGCACGTACGGCAATGTCACGTGACGTTTCTCGAAAATCAAGTACCTGTCTATAGTGCAGGATGACGCATGTACGGCACTCTTATACCGCATACAATGTCTTCGTTCAATCTCAATTCATTGTTTATCGCTCAATACATTCACAACAAACTCAGTTTGTAATGCCTAAACTAATGTGTCTTCTGCCTTAACCAACATTATTTCTTCAACATGCGCACGAATGGCAGACGTGCAATTCCGGCACACTCCACCACCCGCCGCCGGCGCGACTACTGTTGCTTCTGGAGGGGCCAATGTCACGTGGGCGCTTCCGAAGAGAAACTACTGCGTAGAAGGTGAGGCGAGGTATACGATTTACGTAAGAGCAGCATCGACACAAACCACGCAGTGTTGTCAACTAATGCAAAAATATACACAGGACACCTGTGAAGTCCCACCGGCTTTCTTTCCGAGAAGTATCAGAGGTTGGATGTTGCGGCCGCTACAAACCGTCGTAGTGCAGCGATGAAGGTCCGTAGGCTTGGTGCACTGAGCAGCAAAACAGGACGAGACTATCACGAAAAAAAAAAAAAAACGCTCCACGAGAGGTTCACTATCACTGAAAGTAACGTATATTATATCGCAATTGTCAGCGCTCTTTAGTATGACGCCAAAATGAAAGTCACGACTTCAAAACGCAATTCGCTACTTTCAGTAAAATCCCATTCACGCTTCCTTTGTATCTTTATTATTTAAAAGAAGGTTGACTCATTCTCTTATCCATATGATGACGACCTACTACATTAGAAAGCACAGACCAGCCACCGTCTACAAAAGCAATTATTCTCTCGTGCGCGATCCTCTATTCGTCACGGGATACCGGACACGAAGGCAGAGATAAATTTGTAAAGGTGTAGGTTTCGGTGCAGTGTGCCGTTGAAGGATGTGTAACAGAAAAAGAAAAATATAAATATAGCCTTAAGGTCTGCACTCTTTTATAAGACGGACTTTCTTATGCTGAATAAGCTTATTAGTTATGCAAACACTTAACTTATATACGTGCGCTTATTGGTCGCCCAAATCGGGTAACGAAATCTCACGTTAGATATTTCCGTGGAGATAACGTAACGTATATCACGTGAGAGGACCCCCCAACATTACTTAACGCAATGTCCACGTGACATGTTTCTGCCAAAATCACGTAACGCAATCTCACAGGATAAGTCCTCCAAATCACGTAACGAAATTTCACGAGACATGTTGTCAAAATCACGTGAAGCAGCGTCACATCATATATTCACATAAAATCACGTATGGTAATCTCAAGTGACATTTCTCGAAAATCGCGTAACCAAATGTCACATGGCATGTTCCCCAAAATCGGTAACGAAATGTCGCGCTACATGTTTCCGCGGAGATAACGTAACGCGATGTCACGTGACAGGTCCCCCCAACATTACGCAAAGCAATGTTGCGCGACATGTTCCCCAATATCACGTAACGAAATGCACGTGACAGATCCCGCTAACATCACGTAACGAAATGTCACGTGACATGTTCTTCCACAAATCACGTAACCCAATGTTACGCGGCATGTCCCGCCAAATCACGTAACGCAACGTCACGTGGTATTGCCACGTCACGGGGCTGGCTTAAAGTGCCTCGCTCTTAAAACAGTCACGACTGGCAAATTCCTGCTATCTTAAGCAGCTTCGCTGCTACAACCACATACCGTCATCATCAAAAATTAGAAGCGTTCTGTTTAGTCGTCATCAGCAGCGCTTTTCTCGCAAACGAAGACGACAAAGATCACGTGCGATCTTGGCGCGAGCAGCCCAGCCACTCGGCAGCCTGAGGCCATACGTGTCATCTCCGGTCAAGCTACGTGAAGAACATCGAAGATTCCTCCCAGTGGACACCTCTCGCCTTGCCATCATCGAAGAGACAGTTCCCACCGCGCTCGATTAGGAACAAGGCGGACTGCACTACAACGAGGCGAGCGTTGGAAGAGCTCGAACACACGGCAGAAGGAAGACGTCATCGGCTGGAGATGAGACCGACCGGTCAACGCAACGGCATCGGCTTCCTCTCCTCGCGTAAGTAAACTCTTCGGCGAAATGCAAATTAGAAAGGCGCCTACTATTGACGTACAAAGTGGAGTGCTAGTGGGCACCGACCGGCCTCTGTTCTCTTCTTCGTTGTAAGCTTACTAGACGACCAAATCCAGGCCAGTGCGTATGGCTATAGTTTGCAGGTTTGGCTAAATGGCACTTCTTAACGAAAACAGCTTGGTATTCGATGGCTTCCTTCAATTCATGGAAGTTCTCCAAATCACGTAACGAAATTTCACGAGACATGTCGTCAAAATCACGTGAAGCAGCGTCACATCATATATTCACATAAAATCACGTATGGTAATCTCAAGTGACATTTTTAGAAAATCGCGCAACCAAATGTCACGTGGCGTGTCCCCAAAATCGGGTAACGAAATGTCGCGTTACATGTTTCCGCGGAGATAACGTAACGCGATGTCACGTGACAGTTCCCCCCAACATCGCGTAAAGCGATGTTGCGCGCCATGTTCCCCAATATCACGTAACGAAATGTCACGTGACATGTTCTTCCACAAATCCCGTAACCCAATGTTGCGTGGCATGTTCCCGCCAAAACACGTAACACAACGTCACGTGGTATTGCCACGTCACAGGGCTGGCTTAAAGTGCCTCGCTCTTAAAACAGTCACGACTGGCAAATTCCTGCTATCTTAAGCAGCTTCGCTGCTACAACCACATACCATCATCATCAAAAATTAGAAGCGTTCTGTTTAGTCGTCATCAGCAGCGCTTTTCTCGCAAACGAAGACAACGAAGATCACGTGCGATCTTGGCGCGATCAGCCCAGCCACTCGGCAGCCTGAGGCCATACGTGTCATCTCCGGTCAAGCTACGTGAAGAACATCGAAGATTCTGCCCAGTGGACACCTCTCGCCTTGCCATCATCGAAGAGACATTTCCCACCGCGCTCGCTTAGGAACACGGCGGACTGCACTACAACGAGGCGAGCGTTGGAAGAGCTCGAACACACGGCAGAAGGAAGACGTCATCGGCTGGAGATGAGACCGACCGGTCAACGCATCGGCATCGGCTTCCTCTCCTCGCGTAAGTAAACTCTTCGGCGCAATGCAAAATTAGAAAGGCGCCTACTATTGACGTACAAAGTGGAGTGCTAGTGGGCACCGACCGGCCTCTGTTCTCTTCTTCTTTGTAAGCTTACTAGACGACCAAATCCAGGCCAGTGCGTATGGCTATAGTTTGCAGGTTTGGCTAAATCGCACTTCTTAACGAAAACAGCTTGGTATTCGATGGCTTCCTTCAATTCATGGCGTCTCCTTTGATGCCTTCCCCAGTTTGTACTACATTGTTACGAGGGCTAGAACGAACAGTGTTTCGGGGGCCCTATAGTGCATATTCCTCTAACCATGTGCGTGTGTCTTCCATGCTTAGGCTCCATATCTCAGGCCTTCTCCACGCGGGCTCATTTTCATCGAAATCGTGCCTACTTAATTTTGTCCTACTATTTCGCGAACATTGTATTGCTTAAACGTGAATACGTACGTTATGGTGAGCCACAGAGCAAAAAATTATTACTGCTGGATAATAAATGTATGCGGACCTACTAAATGCAAATGTACGCCGCAGGTTGCCTTGAACAGCATTTAATCTCTTCACAAAAGCTTCTCTGCCCACTGATGGTAAATTGTGCGCCTCATTAACGTATTTACATTTCTTTTTGGTATCATCCAAGGCCATGTCGGCCTTCACGGCACCTGGTACTTCAATGTCGATAATGCTCACGAATTGCAGATCCGTGCTGGCAACATCTCTTCCCGCCCCTGCTCCCACTTACCCGCGAGGAAACGCGACGTGGGTATCTCCTAAAAGAGACCACTGGCCAGAAAGTAAGCATTGTCTTTAGAGTTATCCTGAGCAGCATCGCCAAAAGAACGCTCCTTCGCAATGGACGTTGCATTTAAGCAAAACCGCGTTTTTATGTTTCTCGTTAATGTGTAGACATCGCCTTTTCCAATAAAGTGGAAGCTCGTTGAAACTTCACAGGAACCTTCACAGCTTCGTGGAATCTTCACAGGCCAAAATCATATGAAACGTACTAAAATACATACCCTAACG
Source organism: Hyalomma asiaticum (assembly GCA_013339685.2). NCBI lineage: Eukaryota > Metazoa > Arthropoda > Arachnida > Ixodida > Ixodidae > Hyalomma > Hyalomma asiaticum. The sequence continues at coordinate 15,082 of JABSTT010004695.1, forward strand.
AGGATGATGATCGAAGATCTTGTCAGGAATTATCGTATCAACGGAATTACTCTGTACATATATAGCTCAAGTGTAGACGCATACATTACACTATCAACCTACTACTGCAGGACAGTGAACAGCGCGAAGTCCGCCCTGATTTCAAATGTGGCACTGCCAACATCAAGCAAGGCCAAGGCCACCACGGCAGTGTTTCACGCCAGCCGAAGAACTTCGGCTCTTCACCGTGGCCGCTCCATGACCGTTCACGACACATTCAGAAAATGGATTTCGGGAAAGGACGCCTCCGCCTGGTGAGTGCTATACGATTGCATTTTGGAGAGAAGGAATAATTACATACCACCCCTCTTGTAGCCCTAAGGACTCTAGGGAGACATCTTCAAGTTTCCTGGCTCCAAGATATTTCTTTTTGAGGGGACGTCCTACTTCAGAAAAAGTTTGTTTTCGTGCCTAAAGGTGTGTGAAACACGGACACAAGAAGAGCGGACAACACTAACGCGACATCCACTGAACGAGAGGACGGGAGCGAAAGAGAAAGAATAAACACCTTTGTCTTCATCCTGAGACTGGTAGCGCCACATGCCAAACTAAGTGAAATAACACATTTAAAGTATTCTATCCCTTCGACATATAATCTGATCGAAGGCTCACTGATGCAGATGCTCCAATTAGTATTTCTGCCAGGCCTCGACCAGCAAGCACGTTTCTTCACTATTATATCTGCACAGAATCACACTTCCATCTACATAGCCGCGCGGTGACAAGCCCGATTCCACCAATTAACGACTTTTATGTTCAGTTAATCTCTGAAAAATAAAACGCCTCTTGCTACAACGAAGAACTAAAGCTTTCCCTACTTATGGAACTAGCGGTGCACCTCCTGTTAGAAGATAATCTTGGTAGGTACGTGGTAATGTAACGGAAGCAACTCGCTCACCTTAGAACTCTTTTCTCCTCCAAGACATACAAGCTAGAAATTCCTGTTCGTGGAAACGTTTCAGAAGAACATACCCGGCAAGTTTGTTTATTAGGTAATCTACACAACTGTTTAACGTCCGTAAGTTTTTCAGACCGTTTTCGCGTACGTAATTCCATGGCACTAGTTCAGTTTTTAAAGGAGAAGAATCCTGGTGAATGAAAACATTTTAGTGTTTAAGACCTGTCTTACATCTTTGCATATGACGGTTTGCCAAATTATTTTAAATGAGTCGACTCAGAAGCAACCGCAGCTGCCGGCTTCAATATATATGGTTACGGAATTTCCACGGGTGTATTTGTAGATGTGATTTCCATGTATTTCAAGTCAATGCTGCTTATACGCACAGAGAATGCGCGCTTCTGCAGACGTCTGGAATTTCTGTAGGTTCAAGGATTATGCCTATTCTTAGTTATCATTATCCAAGGAAGATCCAGAGAAATTTAGGGCAGGGCTTATACGTCTACGTCGTTAACGTAGCCCCTTACGCTGATGATTAGTTGATTTCTATAGTAAGAGCGAACTCGGATCCATTATCACCTTTGTAAACGATCAATTTAAAATTAAAATGGGGATGGTTGAAAGTTCAAAAAGGAGCTGCTTCAGGTAGACGCACTACCTTTACTACCCATTTGTTTGGCATTTGGCAAGATTTCCTTTTTTGGCAGTACTCCCACAGATCTTGTACTCACGTATTACTTGTATTGCTTCAGGTTCGTGAACATGGCGGATTATGCGTGGATTTTAAGAGTGGCACCACCAACGCCCAGCCAAGCAGAAGCAATCGCGGCAATGTTTTATACCAGCCTTGGAACACCGTCGGGACCTCAGCGTGGCTGCGGCCGCCCCGATCACATCGAGGCCGTGAACTGGAGTCCGGAAAACAGCGCGTTTGCCTGGTCAGTAAAATATGATTCCATACATTTTGTTTTAAATTTCAACCCACTCGTGTAAACCAATATGGCCTTAATTAGGATTCATGGCATAGTGAATGTGTGCTGCGAAAAGTGAACATTGCTCTGCAGATGGCAACCACGAGTGCACTACAGGGTCGTTTACAACCGTGCCTCGTCTTTACGCTGCATGAACTGAGAATAGCTAATTTAGTACCTTTAATATTTAAATAGCGAATACTTCATCGCTTCAAAAGTGCTTCGCAAGTGTTTCTTTTTTATACGGTGAAAAAGTAGCATCTCAATGGAAGCAAATGCGGGAACGAAAATTGCAAACTGCGCTATGGCCGCGATCAGCATTATATGCAGCGTTCTTCCAAAGGTTATTGAGACATCCAGCCACGCTTCAATGAATTCAGCTGTAGCGTCGTCCTCGTAGGCGAGATTTGTTTTGGAAGGTGTTAAGCTAAGTAACGCACTTGGTGATAGCTTCGTCCAGGCCACGATGCAGTAAGAATATGATGTTGCGCAAACGCTGCTCCGCAATTTTTAATATCGAGAAAATTAGGGAACTGCAGCATGCGCTTGAACAGCAGCACGTTATTAAACATTGCTTTCACATATGCGAAACAGCTTCCCGGATGCTTTGTAGAAAACGTGTACCCATGGCGGTATCTTTCGAACACGTCCTTGCTCTTTCTAGGCCTTGCTCCTATCTCCCCACTTCCTCATCCTCTTGCGCGCTCCACCTCCCCCTCCCTCGAGCGCGTGCTCCACATTTTATTTTTAACATGCTTGTATTGCTTGAGGTGATTTACAAAAACGCCGCTTTTCTGATGGTTCTCAGAATTCGAGAACGGACGGCAGACCGTTGAAGAACTTGAACTAGCTGGACAGGACAGGTGGCTTGAATGCCCAAGTAAGGCTACAGTAAAACATCTTCCGGAATGTGACCGTCCTTTATGTAAGAGAATAATTACTGAAGACCTCTGAGAGGTTTGATCGTGATATGTTCTAAAACGAAGTCCTCGAGTGCTTTAGCAAAGCCGCCATACGGAAACGACCTGAGGCTGATTATCGCTGGACGATACACACGACAACACTGAGCCGTACACCGCCCTTCTTCGGCCACGCGTAAGGTCAGTGCAACACTGCGCAGCCACTGCACAGCCTTCCTACAAGCCCGTCAGACTGTTTACGGCTCCCGAATCTCAATAGAAGCTTCAAGGACCACTGTTTAGACTATTTTTTCATTATCGAAAGCGTTCGCACCTTCTCTCTAAGTAGCTTATTGTAGATGACATTCAGGCAGCTTTTCCACCATGGGAATCTAGTCAGGTAGCTGTTCATCGTTGCCCAAGCATGCTATATTAAACACTTGAATAATTTATGAATAATGCCCTAATAGATACCAATCAATGAAGCCATTTCAAAAAGCCGTGCTAATTATTTACGGATAAAATCAGCATATATACATTGTGGACAATGTGTATGGTCTTGAAAATATTTCTGACATTTCATATATTCTCTCAGAGGGAGAACTTCATAAACTGAGAAGGTTACGAAGCAAAGCATCACGAACATTTCTAGAATGAGTGCTCCTGTATATGGAAACCAACTACAATAATTGTTATAAGCAAATTCCAACACAAGTTATTCTCCACACAACATAACTTTTCTTGGAATTCGTAATCTTGAAACTGCGGTCTTGCTAATCTTGAAATTGAGCTGGCATTGTGCTTCGAAAGCGGCTCAGAGAACTCGCTCTTCTTTCCTGCGGAGTGAAAAGTACACAGCTCATATTCTCAACAATCGTGACATGTATTTTGGCTTTTTCTGTGGCTACCGCATCCTGGGATAACGACTTGCTGATTTTAGTTCGTGTGAGAAGTGTGATGTCCTAAAAAATGTGTATTGGCCTAGAATAATTATTGGATCCTTGAAATAGGTACAGAAAACAGGAAGTCGCTGTGCAAGTTCTTCAGAAGCCTGGCCCCCTACCCTCATAATGTTTGCTATCCAGGATCGCCTTTGAGCGAAACTTTCTCACCAGGAAATATGGGTACTTGTAAAGTAAATGGGGTTACATAACCTGTAAAACGACAAAGAAAATGATGCGCACGAGCGCCTTTTCTGCGTCCTTGTACAGTTCTTGCGCACGTATTTGCTTTGCGTGTGTGAACCATCTCGCCCAGCAGATAGATATTTAACAATTATGTATAGATTATTACGGTCTTTCGAAAAATAGACGATTGAAAGATTTACTTCTTTATGAACATTCCGACGTGTCCCCAATATGTAAGAAAACAGCAGAAGAAACTATAGCACCCATTTCCTCCATTTCCCCGAATGGCGAGCAAAAAAATGCAATAACCTCATAATATGCACTGAAGCTGGCTGCCTAGAAACTTCCGAATTAGTCGCGAGTGAAATAATGACTTTTACGTCCTTAAACCAGCTGTGATCATGAGAGACGCGATAGTGGAGGGCTCTGGAATTTTTGTCAACCTGGAGTTCTTTTAACCCGCACGGACATCGCACAGTACACCATCCTCAAAAAATTCGCCTCCATCGAAAAGCTGTCGCCGCGGCCGCGATTCAATCCTGCGATCCCCGGATTATTAGTCCAGTGCCATATCCACTAGATCACCATGGCGGGGATAAAGTGCTCCTGAGAGTGATATACAGTAACCACAGGGTGTGAGATCTCGGATTAGGCTAGGCTAGGGGATCGACTGGAATAAGAATAATACGGAGGAACCGAGCAGAGCGAGCGAAAGTAAAATTCGGCATCGCGATGCAGAAATTATATTGTGCTCTAACCGACACAAGCAGCCCTTGTTAGTCAGGAAGTGAGCGATAATCTTACACGCGTTATCACGGTCTGTACATTAGAAGTATAGGAGGTACGATTTTTAGACAGGGTGTGAGCACGCTTTCCAAGGAGACGAAACGTTTGATTATGAAACTGCAAAGTGTATAAAAGTTTCGAACTTGACATAGTCCCCGTGATATACCTGAGAGTGTACACCGTCTTCCATGGTCGAAATAATCTAGTGTATTGGGCGTATTGCTGTGACGTGATCAGGGTTATAGCTGAAGAAATGACCCGGAAAAAGAAAGAGAGGACACGTAGGGATGATCGCTCTGTAGTGGACGTAGCGCATCCTCATCATACCATCGTAGTTGTTCCTCCACTATTACAATTTTGGAAGACTACAATGACGTATTACGAATTGGGGCATTGCCAAAACCGCGACATGTTTGTAACCGCCATATGCGTACGACTCTCCGGACGCACACGAAGCACTGCAGTGTGAACCCAACTTTCGCACATGCCGTGAATTTTCGCAGGCCTGCTCACCCTTGTGATGACACACAGGTCGCGCAATATTCTTACGCCTTGAGTGATGGGACGCATGCCCTTCGGTGGTGCCACTGTCATGTACACAGACGTAGCGTCCATTTCAATACAATCGGGTCGCGACGATCCATCTTTGAAAGAGCGGCGACTTTCGATGGACTGACGCAATGTATGCATTTATAAAATACACGCTTCATGGACATCACTGTTGCAGCCGTGTAGATATTAATATGCGTATGTCGCCTTTAAATAAAAGCCATCTATGTTGCAGCATTGACAAATGCTTCCTCACATGTGCTGTTGTCAGGATCGGCACTGGTTTTGCAATTTGAATGGCTCTTAGAACTGTAGACAGCTCCATTCTCAGACACCTGGTCATCACTACAAGATGTGGCATGGCGCCTCCTCGGACAATTACAGGGACTCCTCCATGGCTCTTAGCATCGTTGTATCGCATCTTCCCGAAAGAGGAGAAGGAGAAGGAATAAACATTCTTTATGAGTGACAGCCGATGGCACAATCATCAAAAGTGAGCGGTGTCCGCAGACCAGGATGTTTTGGTACAGAGCCCCATCATCTTTCAGGCTTGAGCTTCTCATCTAGACTCCCCATTGCTCTTCGTTTGTTACCATAATATATCATATCCATGGGTGACGTCCATGCTCCTCTACCATGAAATAGCGGGTGTTTTTGCAGAGCGGAAGGTCGAACCAACTAGCCAGTGTAGGACCTTTAGTTGATAAAACGTTTCAATGCGTCCATGAGGATCCTAACGAATAACAACTCTAATAGGGCCCTCTTATAATAATAATAATAATAATAATATAATAATAATAATAATAATAATAATAATAATAATAATAATAATAATAATAATAATAATAATAATATAATAATAATAATAATAATAATAATAATAATAATAATAATAATAATAATAATAATATAATAATAATAATATAATAATAATAATAATATAATAATAATAATAATAATAATAATATAATAATAATAATAATAATATAATAATAATAATATAATAATAATAATAATAATAATAATAATAATAATAATATAATAATAATAATAATAATAATAATAATAATAATAATAATAATATAATAATAATAATAATAATAATAATAATAATAATAATAATATAATAATAATAATATAATAATAATAATAATAATAATAATAATAATAATATAATAATAATAATAATAATAATAATAATAATAATATAATAATAATAATATAATAATAATAATAATAATAATAATAATAATAATAATAATAATATAATAATAATAATAATATAATAATAATAATATAATAATAATAATATAATAATAATAATAATATAATAATAATAATAATAATATAATAATAATAATAATAATATAATAATAATAATATAATAATAATAATAATAATAATATAATAATAATAATAATAATAATAATATAATAATAATAATAATAATATAATAATAATAATAATAATAATAATATAATAATAATAATAATAATAATATAATAATAATAATATAATAATAATAATAATATAATAATAATAATAATATAATAATAATAATATAATAATAATAATAATAATAATATAATAATAATAATAATAATAATAATAATAATAATATAATAATAATAATAATAATATAATAATAATAATATAATAATAATAATATAATAATAATAATATAATAATAATAATAATAATAATAATAATAATATAATAATAATAATATAATAATAATAATAATATAATAATAATAATATAATAATAATAATAATAATAATAATATAATAATAATAATAATAATAATATAATAATAATAATATAATAATAATAATATAATAATAATAATAATAATAATATAATAATAATAATAATAATAATATAATAATAATAATAATAATAATAATAATAATAATAATATAATAATAATAATAATAATAATAATAATATAATAATAATAATAATAATAATAATATAATAATAATAATAATAATAATAATAATAATAATATAATAATAATAATAATATAATAATAATAATAATATAATAATAATAATAATAATAATATAATAATAATAATAATAATATAATAATAATAATAATAATAATAATAATAATAATAATAATAATAATAATAATAATAATATAATAATAATAATAATAATAATAATATAATAATAATAATAATATAATAATAATAATATAATAATAATAATAATATAATAATAATAATAATAATATAATAATAATAATAATAATAATAATAATAATATAATATATGACCGAGCGCGTAAAGCACTGTGCACCTCGATCGGTTTCACACAGCATATGCATAGCACAGACAGAATTCGAGACGGAATAAAGAGAACACAAGGCGCCCAAGCCATAAAGAGGTGATGTGTAGAATGCAGGGAGACTCTCAGTACCCAGCACACTCCGTGCTGTCTGGGTCATTCGTGCCTTTCTTGACCGCGTTCATCCGCGTATATTACACTATTTAGCAGGGCCTTTCTCACAAAAGAAGACGTTAAAGACCATGTGCGAACTCAACAGCAGAAGCTCGACGCCGATTTCACGAGAATACATGACGTGCCTCTTGCGAGTGTGTCGTCGTGGTATCACCGCCATTACTTTAGAGCAATAGCAGTGATAATCGCTTTGTGGTCGCTCTGGTATACCACGATTAGTACGGTGACCGTTTTCTCTACATAGTTCTCCAAGACCTAATCCAAACCCAATCTATTCGCTTTGCTGCCTTTGTATGTAACTCGGACTTCGAATGACGTCAAACGGACAAATCAAAAGCACCTGCGACTTATTCTTCTCGGGGAACGCGGGTTCCTAATGTTCAGGGCCGCTTTATCATTTATCATGCAGTTTTGTTGCCTTTATCTTCTATCATGCAGTTTTGCTTCCTATCTCTTAGTGTAACGCCTATCATTTTTCGTTCCATCGCCAGCTGCGTGGTTCTAACTTCCCCTCTATCCTCTTTGCTTCTCATCCGTAAGTCAGTACTGGCAAGATGCAGTAGTTATACACTTTCCTCTTGAGCGACAGTGGTAGGTTTCCGTTCATGAGTTGTGAATGTCTCCCATATGCGCGCCATCCCATGATTATTCTACGGTGGATTTCTTTTATATGGGTGCATTCTCCTGTAAGTAGCTGTCCAATGTACAGATATTCTTCTATGACTTCTAATGTATGGTTTTCGATCGTTAATAGACGTTTTTTCGCCGTGCCACTTAGCATTATCTTTGTGTTCTACATGTTTTTCCTTGATCCTACCTTAGCGCTTTTTCGGCTAAGTCTTCAATCATCTTTTGCAGTTTGTCACCATAATTGCTAAAGAGCACTATGTCGTCTGCATAGTGTACTATGTCGTCTCACCCTTTGTTAATACTGTACGATTCCTCTTTCCTGCCGGGAACGTTGTTGTGTAGAAATTCCAAATAAATAAATAAATAATAAAATAAATAAATAAATAAATAAATAAATAGAATGGACATACACGGCTACAACTTTTACTGGGTGCCTTTCAACCAAATGCGCTAAGCTTCTAGCTCTGCCTCAGAGCACTACAGCTACAATCGCAATAGCTCTTATGGCCTTCCACCGCACTTATTAGAAGTGTCAGTGTTTGTAACGCTGTGACCAGATATGCAAAACACATCATATTACTTAAGAAACAAACAGTATAGTATAAGCCCGCTGTTACCTTCCCGCCTGCTGCGTTTTCCCGGCTGCTACGGTCGTTTTTTTTTTTTTTTGCCGTCCCGTCATACATACTAATCAGGATACGCAGATTTTTCCGCTTTGCGAAGTCTGCTAATAAGTCCTCCTTGTCATTCCTACAAACCATGCCATAGTCCGAACTGCCTTCTTCCCAACCTGCTTCCTGCCTACCTTAGCATTAGGGTCTCCCATAACTATGCTGTACTGCGTCCTTACTATAGCCAATGCCGATTCTACATGTTCAGAGAAGCGTTCAATTACCTTTCGTGAATGCTGCATACAGGTGCATAACACTTTACCCTCTTCAGTTTGTACCGCTTATTAAGCTTCTCACCCTTTGGTTAATACTGTACGATTCCTCTTTCCTGCCGGGAACAATTCCAAATAAATAAATAAATAAATAAATAAATAAATAAATAAATAAATAAATAGATGGACATACACTGCTACAATTTTACTGGGTGCCCTTTCAACCAAATGCGCTAAGCTTCTAGCTCTGCCTCACAGCACTACAGCTACAATCGCAATAGCTCTTATGGCCTTCCACCGCACTTATTAGAAGTGTCAGTGTTTGTAACTACTGTGACCAGATATGCAAAACACATCATATTACTTAAGAAACAAACAGTATAGTATAAGCCCGCTGTTACCTTCCCGCCTGCTGCGTTTTCCCGGCTGCTACGTCGTTTTTTTTTTTTTTTTGCCGGTCCCGGCATACTTCCACATGATTCAATGCACTGGGAACCCCGCAGTTACGTCGCAAGAGTGAAAACATTCCCGCGTGTTACGTCGCGAATCGGCACAACAAGCGGCCAGTGCCGACGGCCATACTGACTTTTCACGTAGACTGACTTGGCTTGACTGTAGGATTAGCCGAGCAGTGTGCGGCACCCATTACGTTTCCGGCTTGCGCCACGAAAATTATGGCTTTCGAGATCAGTATTTACTATTTATATGTAGCGCTTATGATGAGTTTTTAGCCTTGAAATCAGTTGGTGTACGTATGCAGTAAAAGGGGATCAAGGATCCGTTTCCGAGGAAAAGATGCAATAAGAGAAACGTTGCCTTGCAATTATTTCGCTGGCATATACAGTACGCTCTGGTTAATTGAAACTTGGAGAGCGCCCAAAAATTTCGTTTGAATTAATCACAAGTTTTAATAATCAGATGCAAGCACTAGTATGGCTCGGTGCAACGTACCAAGAAAAACATAGATGGCGACGGTCAAAGGGTCTGCATGCTTCATACACAGTCCAAATGGGTTTGTCACATACATACATACATACATACATACATACATACATACATACATACATACATACATACATACATACATACATACATACATACATACATACATACAGTAAACCCTCGTTACAACGAAGTCACAACGTTACAACCTAAGAACGAAGGGATAATTGGAGATCCATGGGAGAGGCCTTTGCCCTGCAGTGGGCGTAGACAGGCTGATGATGATGATGATGATGACAACGAAGTCGCTTTATTCGAATTATCGCTTTTATCGCAGTGTCACGCAGTCCCGACCCAAATGCGTGTATTTTAGACCGGATTACTCGAAGCATGTCGATAGCTTGCTCCGCTCAGAGCGAAGTAACAAGTTGCGGATGCGTATTCACGGCGGGTGCAAACTGCTTTGCACGTGCCGGATTTTCCCGGTCGCACGCAGAAGGCGCTGATGATGACTGCGAGGACTGCCACGATCTCTACGAAGCTGTGAACAGCATCGTTGGCGGAGATATAGAAGGCAACTTTGAATCCTTCGCGATGGCTGACGCAGATGTACCCGTCATTGCCCCAGCTACGGATGGCGAAATAGTCGACTTGCTTGGAGGCGCCGATGACGAAGATGAGCCGCTCGAACAGCCTCGAGACGAAGAGCCTCCCGAAATACCAACAGTGGCACAAACGCAGGAGTGCCTCCGTGTGTTACGAAATAGAGTGCGAAATAGAGTGGAGTGCGCGGGCGGCGACCACGACCTAATAATCTGCCTGAACAAACTGGAGCAGGCACTCCTAGCGCCCAGCCGAAGCACCCGACAAAGCCAGCTGACTGAATTTTTTGTGCGTGAATTAAAGTTTGTTTCACTGAATACCACTTCTGCGAAGTTGTCATGGCTAATTTAGCTGTACTTGCTGAGCTTCTATGGGGCAGTCGCGTATATCGAATTACCGGTTATATCGAATTTTTTCGCCGTCCCGTTGACTTCGTTATAACGAAGGTTTACTGTACATACATACATACATACATACATACATACATACATACATACATACATACATACATACATACATACATACATACATACATACATATGCAATGCTTCTACCCAAAAAAGCATTAGAATTCAACAAACATTGCAGCCATGCGCCACGGGGTGACACTTCACTAAAGCTATCTCTTTGTTCTCCCTTTGAAGGAATCTGTGCCCACCTGTGCAGACGAAGACTGGTTTCTTCTGGCCAAACCGATACACGAGGAGGATGGCCTGCACCTCACTTGTGGGGTTCCATGAGGCGTCCATGAGTACCACACTGTTGGCACCCACAAGATCGGTGCCCAATGAGCGTGCCTTGGTGGAGATGAGGAAGAGGCGGCCACTAGAATCTTCATTGTTCAACATTTCAATACATCGTGCACGCATGTTGACCCATCCATTCGGAAGTAGTCAATGCCGCGTGCCCTTATGTTGTGGAGGTCACGCAATGGGTCCGTAGCACCATCTAGGGCCGTCTCTGGATCCACAGCAGCTGCTGGTTCAGTCTGCATTGGAGCAAGCTCTCTACCATGTCAAGAGTCAGCAAGCTTTGGCTGAACAGTAACACTTTTTCTGCACAATGTATAATGTGTTATATCAGTGTATTAGAGTTTAAATTACGTGAACGAAAAATAATATTGGTTAAGCTTAATAAAAGGTATTACGCGTCGTATCCGTCTAATTAATTGAAACAGCGTTCCCTTATACCTACAGGCATCAGGTGAGAGCAATTCAAATGGAGATATCGTAGCGGCATGGAAGTATGGGGAAACAGGGTTTGTTCCTACACAACGAAGTGGAATCAAAGCTTTGTTGACATCCCTCAACAGGTACTGTATGTTAGTCTTTAGCTGAGTTACTTAGCGCTAGATGATTTTGCGAGCGTTTTCGTGGAGTGAATGAATCATCATATTTTACTTATATGAAAAATATGAAGGCATGCAATAATCGCCTAACGTGATATAGCTAATGCATTTCCGTAGAGTACATGATGATACTTCCGCAGTAGTGGACGCAGAAAAAGATTTTTGGAACAACGCTAAACCTAGTGGAGCCACGCATTTTGTCATATGCTGGGTTCTTCCGTGTCGAAACAGACTTGGCAATGATTGAGTTACTGTAATTGGATTGTTTTTTACTGTATTGGTTAGTGTAACGAAATAATTCGGTGAACTGTTAGCATATTATTGTAATGAATTACTTCAAGCGAGTAATTGCCGAAAGAAACTCAGTAGGGCTCGTTGGTATGGCATTTTTTGATAAGTTTGGTAGCACAAAGTAACAGGACACAAGGAGAACACGGAGAACACAGACACAGCGTAACACTTCCAACAAATGATTTATTTTTGGGCACCACGTGGTTCTTATACACTTTCTTGCACACTGTTTTTGATATCACGCACGGAAACACAAATTCAACTCATACGCAGGTATTGTAGCTCCTTTCTTGAGAGCGTAATCGACGGACTGCCGACACATGCACCACCAGCACTATCTATTCGTTCAGCTTCTAGAATTAGGTGTGTTAGTTCACACCCACTTCTACCTAAGATGGTATCTTGAAAGCACGGATGACATCTGCATTTCTTGCAGTGCAGAGATAGGAACCCATCTGGTTCTGTCTTGTTCACTTTATTGTCCTGTACACGCAGTCTGCCGTTAATACACTTGCCCGTCTGTCCGATATAACTCTTTCCACAACTTAACGGAATCCGGTACACAACACCTGTACAACAATCCACATATCTGTAGGTGCGATGTTTTTTGCGCATTTGCGTTTCTTCACACCATTTGGATGAGTGTGCGGTATACTACAGCGATTTTTCTGCGATCAACTTCATGTCTCGTCGAGGAGCAGTCTTCACCCAGACATACACGCTTGAGCATGCTTTCTGTTACAGATACTAAGACATGACCAGCCTCCTGGAGACTTTTTGCTTGCAGCCATTTGATGTAGACATGAATTCTGCAAGGCGTTGTTAAAACAAGGCTTCACCCTCCCACTTTTTACTAGCTTGGAATGACTTGAACGAAGAGCCGGAATTATCCGTCGCAGCGGACATCAGTGTCCAGTCAGGCACGGCTCAACGGCGACCAACTTGTATATTGATTGATTGATTGATTTGTGGGGTTTAACGTCGCAAAACCAGCTCTCATTATGAGAGACGCCGTAGTGGAGGTCTCCGGAAAATTCGACCACCTGGGGTTCTTTAACGTGCACCGACATCGCACAGCACACGGGCCTCAACATTTCGCCTCCATCGACATGCAGCCGCCGCGGCCGGGATTCGATCCCGCGACCTCCGGATCTGCAGCCGAGTGCCATAACCACTAGGCCACCGTGGCGGGGTGACCAACTTGAAGAGATAACAGGTTGTCGGCGAACTGGGCGCTCCGTCGAGCAAACCACCCACGTTAAACACAACTTAACTAAATTACGATGTATATCGTACCAAAAATAAATCGCAATCGAAACGTTTCATGCCGCCATGAGCAGCGACACCTGCAAGTGACTCGGTAGCCTCTCCCAGAGTGATCACGGCGACGCCGAACCAACCGACGCCTCCAACTGTTTCACGTTACACATCTGCCGCTCTGCCATGTGCTGATACCCATCTCGGACGGTCCGATCCCACCACAAAAGTCTACCCCGCTCGTCTACCCGGCTCGTCAGGCGTCCGGTAATGGCGCTCTGTTGCGACAAAACACCCCTGATCCGACTGCTCTAGCGGCGGCGCATTTGTTCCAGGCGCGGATTAGGATCCACGACAGAGTTCAGTGCTCCTTCGCGGAGTC
>JABSTT010004696.1:0-23958 GCA_013339685.2 Hyalomma asiaticum
TTGTTGGTACAACATGTCAGAGTCAAGCGCGGAACTTATTAGACGCGGACTGGACAGGAGAGTAACACATACACGAGCGCTAACTATCAACAGTGCTTTATTTGATTCCGGACGAACAGTATTATAGAATTGTAGGCGCTCAGGCATGCACAGTGGTGGAGGCCTCAAGGAATGACAGTTCTTTCCTAGATAACGATAATGAATGTGTGCTGACACAATCTTCACCTAGTTTAAGTATGGTGGCAGTTTCAATAATCAGGCGCTTGATCTCATCATGGTGCTTGCTTGTAATAGTAGACCCATGCAGAAGAGGAGAACACCCACATGTGCCACAATGCGCAGACAACCAACCATCCCCACGTTTTTTCACTTGTTTTTGTGCTCATTGAGCCTGACGTTCAGGCAACGCCCAATCTGCCCAACATAGTGTTTACTACACGACAAGGGAATCTGGTAAACAACACCTTCCTTGCATGGCACTTTACCAGTTCTGTGATTGGTATCACAGCCACGTTTTTGCTTTTCTCACTTTGTTTTCGTGCTCAATGAGCACGAAAACAAAGTGAAAAAACGTGGCGATGGTTGGTTGTCTGCGCATTGTGGCACATGTGGATGCTCTCCTCTTCTGCATGGGTCTACTATTATAAGCAAGCACCACGATGAGATCACGCGCCTGATTATTGAAACTGCTACCATACTTAAAATAGGCAAAGCTTGTGTCAGCACACCTTCATTATCGTTATCTAGGAAAGACATGTCATTCCTTGAGGCCTCCACCACTGCGCATGCCTGAGCGTCTACAATTCTATATATTGTTCGTCCGGAATCAAATAAAGCATTGTTGATAGTTAGCGCTCGGGTGTGTGTTACTCTCCTGTCCAGTCCGCATCCAATAAGTTCCGCACTTAACTCTGACAGTTCTGGCAGGCATTTTCGTTTTTTAATTTTCCATAGCCCTATTATATGGTTGAAAGCAGACAGTTAATGCATTAAAGAGGAGACAAGACACTCGTTGGTGGAGTTCGTCACAAGCTTCTGCAGAGAGTCGACGGAAGAGCCAGAAGGTGAAGCATGTGTGCCGGAAGATGGGCAGGCCATATGGCTTTTGAAATGTGTGTAAAAGGTGCAACGTTCCCACAAGTGCAAAAACCGAAAAGACAAAGTATAACAGGAAACAAATGTAAACAACTATCTGGTGTGTGCTGCACCTTCTTTTAGTTAGCTTGCTTGAAGAAGGAAGCAATGTTCTTCTTTTTTTCTTTATCTTTTATGCAGAAATCGCAGACACAGTTGTGAGACTGCACTTTTTAGTAGTAGAACGCATGCATAATTTGGCTGTGTAGCCTTCACGTCATCGTCAAGAAGAGTTGTCTCCGAGTATAGTTGGGACACAGGGTATATGGAGTTAAAAAAAATAAATAAATAAATAAATAGGTAGGACAAACAATGTGCGTAAACTGGAGCGATTAAAGAAGCAACCAGCCATATCAGAATGAAGACTGAACATTTAATCACATAAATGATTGCAATGGGGGCAGACGACACCGTCAGTAAGTCGTACACTGTGGAGCACTAGTGACGACCGCAACAAGTCTAAATTTGCCCTTAGCAGAGCGAGTTGTCAGTAGCTTGAAGCACAAGCAATTCAGCATAAGATGCATATATTTGAGTCGTCCCTGGAGGGAATTTCAATTGAAACTTAAAAGTGATCATTCAAGTAAGAAGAGTTTGTTTGTCTACGTTGTACTGTCCTGCCACGGTGGCCTAGTGGCCATGGCACTCGGCTGCAGATCCGAGGGTCGCGGGATCGTATCCCGGACGCGGCGGCTGCATTTCGATGGAGGCGAAATGTTGAGGCCCGTGTGCTGTGCGACAACAGTGCACGTTAAAGAACCCCAGGTGGTCGAAATTTCCGAACACCTCCACTGCGGCGTCTCTCATAATCAGAGCTGGTTTCGGGACGTTAAACCCCACAAATCAAATCAATCAAAATCCTTCTGCGCTATATTTGCACTTGCAGCCTGGCCCGAAGTGTGCAGAAGCACCTCACCAGCTTTGGCGAGATGGAGAGCCTGCAGTCGGGCAAGCTCATACCTTTCAGCATGGAGGAGGCGTCGCAGATGGTGCGGTACCTGTACCACTATGCCCGGTGTTTCCTTGACCCTCAAGGAACGCTTCCCAGAATCTCAACCGCGGGGTGAGTGGCAGCGGCGGGACGCCTCACTTGTCGTGGTGGTTCCGTTGCATCCAGTTCAGTTCTCCATTTGCAGACTTGGAACGTGCAGGAATGCCAAAATTAGTTGTACCCACAGCCAAAGCCTCAACCTGTTCATTCTTCTTCCTTCTAAGCCTGTGTTTCCATGTGTCTTAAGCCAAAGCCTAGTTGTGGGTCCAGTCAAAAATAAACAGCGGTTACAAAAAGAAGCCAGAAGCATGGCGTGCATACACATACTGGCGAAATGCTATTAAATCGCTCGAGCAACAAAGGAAGTGCCAAATAGTGAAAAGCCTGTTATGACATTAAACGTAGGTACTGTTCCGTTACATGATTGGCTGCAGTGGCTAAACGTGTAGCAAGGAGAGCCTTTACGGTGAGCGAAGATTGTAACAGTGTGCGGGAAATTTCTTTTTCAGCTACCCGTATGCACTCTCCCGGAAATAACACGTGCGGTCCGTTTCATATGCAGTTTAGTCCACTCATATGGGCACTGCAGGCATCTCTTCACGAATCGAAAAGGCTTAGCATTTCGCCATAGGGGTCGTTGACGCCTTGTGATAAAATGGGGTGAACAAAACAGGAGTTCGTCACTAGTTCGAACATTTTGATGGGTGTGACGGATACAACAAGCTACTGATATAACAGCCACATTTTGTGGCACTTTTGAGTTCTTTATAAGCGTGTTTGACTGTAATGTGTGAATGTGTATGATATTCAAAAAGTTTTTGATTCTGCATGCTTGATCGTCACAACCACATGACAGTATTTTCGTCGACAATTAGGACGTGCGACGATACCGCATTCATTTGTCTTGGTGTTGCTTGAAGGTAAGCACAGTTGCATGGCTGTTTGTGTTGCTCAGGTGTGGTTGGGTGCTGGTGGAGGATGGTCGTGCGACCTGCCCGGTGTCGGCGTGGCGGGTTGGCGAGATCTTGGCCGCCGAAACTCGCTGCTCTTAGTCGCCAAGCCCGAATTCTGCCTTGCGCCTATGCAGTTCGCCGAGATGGTTATCGCTGGAGGGTGAGATGCGAGCCTAATTTCTTTCGGTTCAGCTGTCGTATTGCATGTGTAAGTCGACCCATTTTGTTGAAATTTTGGAAGTCGACCAGTTTTGTTGGAAATGCAATGTTGGAAGTCAACTTACAATTGCAACCGGACCTTCCGTTTTTTTTGCTTGTGAACTTTATGGTAGATAGGGTCGACCTACATTAAGGTAGGCTTACAATCATGCAACTACAGTGTCCTAGATGTTTCTTCTTTTCTTATTTTTTACTTTGGTTTTCTTACTGTCACATATACAGTAAAATGTTCCCGTATGATCATCATGCGAACTGGAAACTAATGCATCATTCAGAAATCATATTACTGCATGAAAACTCCAAAAGGATATGGAAATAAGCCTACCCAGTAATACTCACTCACGTATAGTGATACTTCTTTGCATAACACAGTATGCAGAGCAGCATAGCATGTTTTGCTTATCTGCAATGTTGTATGTGAGTTGTTAGAACATTAAGCTTGTATGCTATATATATAGAAAGTGGTGACTATTATAAATATGCCAGTGATAGCTCCTTATCCATAGTCATATTACTCACTTTCAAGTGAAAACATGACCGCATCAGGCATTTGAAAATATATATTTCCCTGTGGGATATTGTCCAGGAGATGAAGCAAAAACATAATCTAAAGATCTCACTGTAAACAAGATCTCACTGTAATGAATATGGATGCGACATTGTATCGTTAATAATGAAGTAAATGGGGAATAGTCTTGCCACTAATACAGGGTCAGGAACACTGTGAAAATGAGAAATCTTTACAGAGCAAAAATGCTGTAATCTGAAGTCAAATAAGCCTGCCGTGCATTCATGACCACTCGCACGGTTAGGGTGAGCGAGAAAATGATCTGAACCCGCACCCAGTGTTACGCGATGCATGATCTGCCCGAAAATGTGGAGTAGTTTAAATGTTGTAGCATGGGACAACACACTGGCGTTCTGTTCCCGACGTTACCAGCCTCGTGACGAGCACTCACAGTCACTCTGCCTTGTCTTTTGGGGGCATTCCAACAAGGTGACGCTTATTGCCTGGATTTGGTGAAGTAGTAGTAAAATATTTTGATATCTCTATCAATTTTCTGCTTTTCTGGTGAAGCCGCACAATTTTTCTTGTCTCTTTGGATTACAGTGAATTCCCGTTAAAACGAACTCAGTTATAATGAATTCTCGGATATAACGAACAAACATAGGTATGTTTGTTGGTTTCCCACCGACTCAATGCAAAAGAAATCCTCTTAAGACGAACCCCCTCACAAGTAACCTTCTGTGAAGGGGAACTTTCCGTGGACAGCTGCTTCTAGTTTATTGTAGGGGGCCCCAAGGGCTGGATACCTGTGTTCTTTTGTTGTCTCCCCACCAAGGAGAGTACAAAAGAACCAAGACTAAGTAAGCAAAGCCACTGGGGTGCCAGCAATAAAACTAGAGTTTTATTGTTGGGGACCCCAAGTGCTAGGGGCACCCTGCCTTCTTGGTCCCTTTTGTTGTCTCCCACCTCCTGTTCAGCACCTACAGGGAGAGTACAAAGGAATTAAGGCAAAAGAATCCAAGAAGGCTTGCACAGAGACTCTGGGTACTTGAATAAAGTTGCCCCCCCCCCCCCGGCCCCCAACAACTAGTAGAGCAGTGGTAAAGCAAAGCAGAACAAAACGAATAGGAGGACCTGGGCTCCCACAAAGGGGCAAGAAAAAGTGGGGGATATGAAAAAGTGAATACTGCTTTTCATGCACAATAGGTGTACACATTAGACCTTTGGCTGATCAGCACCTCCTGGGGCAAGTGCAGAAAAACTGCCCTGATGAAAGACAGGCCTAGTTTCTAGTCTAGGGCAGTAAAGGAGTCTTTGGGGATGTGAATGCCTATGTGAGTAATCCTCAAAGATGCGCCACAATGCCTAACACATTTGCTGGCAACACAACCGACATGCTCACTGAAGAAGTGCTTGAATTGCTTTCGAAGAACATGGGAGGTAGCTTGTGCTTGCTTAACATGGAGATACTGGAGGATACTTAAAATCATTAGATGATATGTTATTTATGGCTGCTTGCCAGTGCTTGACAGTTTCAAGTTGGGTAAAAATATGGTTTCATTTGCAATTTTTCCCACTTGCAAGTCTACTTGATTGACTTTTTGAAGTAAGATGTTTGGATCCACCTGGGCACGGGCCAATCCATTCGTGGGAGGCACTTCTGATAAGACGAACTTCTAATAAGATGAACAAATTGTCATGGTCCCCCGAGTTCGTCTTAGAGGGAGTCTACTGTATACATTTTCGCAGGTAATAAGTCCATTCTCATTATTGTTCAAAAACTTATGATAGGTTCCGCTGCATTGTGAATGATGTGGCAGTGTATCGACACTTGCATGTCAAGTATACTTGACCTGTAATACTGCCCAGAATTATTTTAAAGATACTATTATGATACCCTTGTATTATGATAGTATCATGGCCAGTATCGTGATACTGGCTAGTCCTGATTGATGTTCATACCTGACATGTGAATACATATGGCTCACGAACTCCATTTAGTGCATATACATAATCCCCGTTATAAAAATCAATGAGCTGAACTGCAGGCAGCCCCGCCACGGTGGTCTAGTGGCTAATGTACTCGGCTGCTGATCCGAGGGTCGTGGGATTGAATCCCGCCGCGGCGGCTGCATTTCGATGGAGGCGAAATGTTGAGGCCCGTGTGCTGTACGATCATCTTTAAAGCAAAAGCTTTTTTAAGCGCACATGAAACGTGGACAAAATAGCGAAGAATAGTGACAGGACAGCTTTTGCTTTAAAGATGAATGTTCACCAACTAGCCCACCTCGCCGTTTGGTGCTGTACGATGTCAGCGCACGTTAAAGAACCCCAGGTGGTCGAAATTTCTGGAGCCCTCCACTACGGCGTCTCTCATAATCAGAACTGGATTTGGGACATAAAACCCCATAAAACAACAACAACTGCAGGCAATGCTTATGTTTGCTTTCTTCTGTGCTTCTGTGATGAGATAGAGGACAATGTCAAGCACTATGATGGCTACTCGAACATCAACTGCACATTCTATCTGCTGTCAAACTAACATGCAAATATTTAAGATCCACGATTGTGCAAGTACACAATGTTTTACACCTGGTCACAGAGCACGTGCAGTGACGTTTACAATGCTAGATGTAGCGTACACACACCTGACGTGCAATAACACCAACGTAGCTACAGGGAGAGTTTGCGAACATACGGCAGCAATCGTTTCACATTTTGCACACGGTTACGGCTGTTACCATGCAGTCCATTCATGAGCATAGGTAACTCGGAAGCACATGTGATGTCCTCTTGAAGAAACACACACAAAAAAAGTCCAGTTTCACCGATCTGAACACGGCGTTGAGGCAGAAAGATCAGTCCCTTCTCAGTGCATACTGACATTGCTTTTGAAGGCCTACCACACAGCGTTACCGGCATGCCACCTGCCTTTGCGGTACTCTAAAATTTTTTCAGTGACTCTTGCTATCACTGCTTGCATCCCGACTGCTGGAGCATGTGTTTCTGCCGTTGCTGTGGAGATGAGATAGGCATTCCATCCTTCTCCACAGAGACGCTCCATCACATGCCTGTCATTTCTTTTTCCTTCACAACCCCTTTGTAGCTCTCGCTCCACGAGTGGGGTCGCACTTCTTGCATTTGCAAAATGCTGGAGATGCCGCACAGCACTCATTGCACATCTTCAATGGAGCGTTTGCTCTTGCATTGTGGTAATGCATCCCAGTTGACATTGCACTTGGCACCACACTGTAGTGAATGGTGATGTGGCAGCAGAACACCACGTGCCTCTTCGATCGCAAATTCCACCATGGTGACAAGCGCACTAACATGAGGGGTGCAAGGTCTTGCCCTATGAATAAAAGCACAACATAGCAACAAATTGCTTTCTGTGATTTGTGTTGTTAGGCCCACATAAGGGGGGACCAAGTCTTAGAAAGGTGAAAAATGGCCAAAAAGTCGATTTTGAGAAAACCACATTTTTTCAAATGTTCGAACCTTAAGCACCTCTTTAAATTACTAACACTGAATTGAGAAAAAAAATAGGTTAAAATTGATTTTCGAATCATCATGGGAGTCTCAAAACAGCCTGCAAAACAGAAAATTGTTAGAACTTCCCACACACACCGCCGGCAAAGCAGCCAGCAGATTGGTGCCATCTTGGGCTTGTCTTGAAGCCGGTTCCTTGTGCATGTTTTACGGACTTTCAAAAGGTCGTCGCTCCAACAGAACGACTGCCCTCTGCTGTTTTTCCTGTGCCCCACCACGGTTGTCTAAGTGCTGAGGTACTCGGCTGCAGATCCGAGGGTCGCGGGATCGAAGCCCGGCCGCGACGGCTGCATTTCGATGGAGGCGATATGTTGAGGCCCATGTGCTGTGCGATCTCAGTGCACGTTAAAGAACCCCAGGTGGTCGAAATTTCCGGAGACCTCCACTACGGCGTCTCTCATAATCACAGCTGGTTTGGGACGTTAACCCCACAAATCAAATCAATCTGCCGTTTTCCGAAGCCCTCTGCCAGACCGCGGATTGGCTAGAGTGCGTGCGTGCCGCCGGGGCCCCCTTCTCACGCTTCCATTGGCTGGCGTGACCACAGTTGCCCGCTCTTTCTTTTGTTTTGTTTGGTTTTGCTCCGTCGACTGCCGGCTCTTCATGCGCGTGTTGCCTGCTCAGTCTGCTACCGCTCGTGCTCACACGACCGACGTATGTCATTTCCGCATTTCGCCGGCATGGCTTGGGAAGCTTGCCTGAAGAAGAACACTCGTCGAGCTTTCGGCAGGAAATGAAAGCGAGCGTGGAATACGCAGCCTAAGGGCGCGCCTGCATGCCGCGATAACGCCGGATATGGCTGACGCACCGCATTCCGACAACAACGCGCTGGCGCAATGCCTGTTATTGCCAAAGCGGTGCGCTCTGCTCGGCCCAGCTGTCAGCACGTCGTCGGATCGTCACGTCATCGCATTGTCATTCGGCACTACTAGCGCCATTCAGATTGCATTGACACGACGTTTTACTTCGTGGATGGAGTTCGCCGAGTGCTCCATAAATGCGGTGAATTTGAAAGAGTCCCTGGCACTGCAGTGTGACAGAACGAAAGTTTGAGCTGCTGGATGTTCAGCTGGAGGACGCGACAAAGAAAACAGCACGCAATTTGCATTGTTGATATAGAAGTGATAGGCTCGCTATTTGGACTTGTCCCCTGCCTCAAGTGTGGCTCAAAAAGTATGACTTTCTCCAAGGGAAAAAGAGACTGTGGGCTGTGCTCAAGCTCATGCTCACATGCAGCAGTTGCGACTCTCGCGACGAATGGTTTTATTCACCAAGAGTGCTGAAAATACCCATGCCAAAGCAAGGCCTTTTGAGGTGAATGTTGCGTGCCATGAAAGCGATGAATACTATCAGCAAAGGGGCAACAGCTCTGATGGAATTTTTTTCCCGATGAATATTTCGCATCGAGGGCTTCCTCAGAAGACATCAAAGCCACGTGAAGATTATGCGGGAAGTCTGCGGTGCAACTGCTGCCAAATGCAAATGCGCTTAGCATTGCCCACATGAAGGACTGTATGCGGAGTTTGGCAATCCACCGGGCAACGTCGATGTCATTTGTCATGGCATGTGGTTACCGTGGACACAGCTCCCTATCATGGGGTTCTTGGAAATTAGATGTGGTTTACAGCTCTGTCACGGTACGCTTGTGGATACGTCTGTGGTTGATTTAGTACAAGGAAACGTAAACAAGTTCAGAAGCATAGCTCAAGCGGTGGAGAGCACTCCTGGCCAACGTTCGACCAGGCTCGCGCTCGTGCCGCCCCTAGCCCCAGAGTCGATAGTCGCGTGGTCTCTCGTTGAGCTAGCTTCTAAATCTCCAGCGTTCGCCTGCCACTCCTTGCATGTGACTCCACTGCTCCATAGCGGTCTGGAGTTGCCTAACTCTGGCGGTCACAGTTGCCGAGTGGTCACTGCCTGTGACGTCGACGGGTGCGAGGGAGTGTCGTCCTGCATCTCGGGCGAGTCAGGCGGTTGAGCAGTTGAGCTCGACGGTGTCTCTTCTGGCGTTGTGTCCAAGAGATCGTCAGCTGCGCTCCAATCTGTCGGCGATTGGGTTGTTTGTCCGGTCTGACTCGTTTTCCTCATGTGATTGAGGTGACGCCGAACCTTTCTGTGGTCGCTTTTTACAAGCCAGGATCGTGGTCCGACGCGGCGCAATATTTCGCCTTCAATCCAATCTGGCTTTTTCACAAACTGCCGGATAAGCACTCTATCCCCTACAGCGAAGCGACGTGATTTTGGCAATGCCTCCTGGCTTTCAGGAATTTGTCTATCCGCCTCCCGTTTGAGAAGATCGAGAGGGCAGAGCAATTCTCGCCCGAACATCGCTCTCGCAGGTGTCATTCCTGTGGCAGTGTGTATCGTGTGTTGCCGATACAGAAATCTTGCAAGTCGGCACTGTATGACTTGTCTGCATCCCTCAGCAGTGCTCTTTTCAGCTCCGCCACATAGCGTTCTGCCTGGCCGTTTGTTGCAGGGTGGTACGCTGGTGAGGTTGCAGCCTGTATGCCGTTCGACGCATAGAACTGCTTCATCTCGTTGGAGGTGAATGCTTTCCGTTGTCGGAGATGACGTTTCGGGGAATGCCGAACGTTGCAAAGAGGCTTCGGAGCACGTCGATAACAGCCGCAGATGTTGCTTGCCTCACGTGCCGGACTTCCACCCACTTTGTGTATGCGTCCACAACAACCAAGTAGGTGCGCCTGAATAGTGGCCTTGTGAAGTCAATGTGCACCGTGTTCCATGGTGTCTGGGGACGGTCCCAGGTAGGAATAGGAGCTTTGGGTGGGCTCTTCTGCGTTGCTTGGCATTCACGGCACTGTCGCACCGTTTCCTCGATCACTTGTCATTAGCGTAGCCGAGTCATGACCTTCTGCGGCTGGGTCGATTAAGGTGTTGAGCTCGTAAAGGGCCACGTCTGGTGAGTCCTGCTGAGTCGTCACTGGTGCTGAGGCAGCTGTCGAAGTTCCTTGTCGGGGATATTCGATGCTATTGCTCGTTTTTGCCTATTTCCGCTTTTTCAGGCAGGCCTTTTCAATGTGTCCGCATTTCTTGCAGTAGTTGCAGGAGGCTGTCTGGAACTTGCAAGTGTCCGGATTATGTTGCGCGTTACAATGCCAACAGCGTTGTTTCTTCTTTGGGAAGAGGTACTCGAGTGACCTTGGTTGTCTGTCTTGCAGATGCTTGTGCAGGATTCGTGAATCTCTTTAAATTCAGTTTTCACGTTCTTCTGGTTTTCAACGGCGTTTTCAGCTCGCAGTGCGAGGTCGAAAGCTTTCTTGAACGTCAAGTCCTTTTCTGCGAACAGCCGTTGCTGGACCTGCTCGTTCCGAAGACCGCAAACGAAACGATCACGCAGCATGACGTCCATAGGCAGCATTGTCGGATTCGCCGCAGTGTCTGCGCTTTTCCCAAAATTGCAATCTGCCGCTAGCTTCTTGAGCGCCGTGACGTAATCACTGACCGTTTCGTCGTGCCGTTGGTCACGTCGCTGGAATCGTGCCCTGCAGAAGACCTCAGACGGTTGTGGATTGAAGTGAGCCTTGAGCATGTGGACTGTGTCCTCGTAGCTCACTTGGTTGGGCTGCTTGGGTTGAATGAGGGCACAGACGATGTCATAAGTCTGTTCCCCGCACAGCGTTAGCAGATGAGCACGTTTCTTCGATGCGTCCGTAATGTCGTTAGCCTCGAAGAAGAACTGTAGCCTCCCATACCAGGATCTCCAGGAGCCGGAGCTGCCGCTGAATTCGGGTAGCCGACCAAAGTCGGGCGTCGCCATGTTGTTTCCTTGACGTCGGCGGAGTGCCGATGAGTCCAGTCTTCCTCGTCGCCAACTGTACGTCTGTACAGCCGCTTGTGGCTGTAGACGATTTATTAAAGTACAGGAAACGTAAACAAGTTCAGAAGCGTAGCTCAAGCGTTGGAGTCGCTCACAACTGTTACACTGTACAGCCGCTTGTGGCTGTAGACGATTATTAAAGTACAGGAAACGTAAAGTTCAGAAGCGTAGCTCAAGCGTTGGTGTCACTCCTGGCCAGCGTTCGACACAGGCTCGCGCTCGTGCCACAGTGCCAGTACAGTCGCGCGCGCACTTCGTTGTCGTCTTCTAAGGCGACATGTCACTCTTCCTCCCTTAGACGAGTCTTCATAGCGGCTGGAGTCGCCTAACCTCTGGCGGTCGCAATTGCCAAGTGGTCACTGCCTGTGACGTCGACGGTTGTGAGGGTGGTGTCGTCCTGCATCTCGGGCGAGTCAGGCGGTTGAGCAGTGAGCTCGACGGTGTCTCTTCTGGCGTTGCGTCCAAGAGATCGTCAGCTGCCAGCTGTCTCTACCAGCTCCTTCAGAAGGATGCCACGTGGAGATGGGAGACAAAGCATCAAGAAGCATTTGACAAGCTTAAGGCATTGCTGCTCAGTCAGACCGTACTGGCATACTACGACGAACAGAAGGAGCTTCTTGACTCTTGTGACGCTTCACCATATGGCATAGGAGCTGTTCTGTCTCAACGTGATGACCAGAATAGAGAGGCGCCAATCGCTTTTGCATCTCGGACGCTAGGGCCGGCAGAACGCAATTGTGGTCAGTTGGACAGAGAAGGCCTTGCTGTGGTGGTTTGCAGCCCACAAGTCCACAAGTATATTGCGGAGAAAGGTGACTTTCGTCACTGAACACCAACCACTGCTCGCATACTGGGTCCACAGAAGCCAACGGCTCAAGTCCTTTCTCCACGGATGACCAGATGGTGCATCAAGTTATCGGCGATGACTACAGCATAATCTACAGGCATGGCAAGAACCATCAAAACGTGGATGCGTTGAGCCGATTGCCATTACCAGAACGCGCCCTGCCACGGTGGTCCAGTGGCTAAGGTACTCGGCTGCTGATCCGAGGGTCGCGGGATCAAATCCCGGCCGCGGCGGCTGCATTTTGATGGAGGCGAAATGTTGATGCCCGTGTGCTGTGCGATGTCAGTGCACGCTAAAGAACCCCAGGTGGTCGAAATTTCCGGAGCCCTCCACTACGGCATCTCTCATAATCAGAACTGGTTTTGGGACGTTAAACCCCACAAATCAATCAATTACCAGAACGCCTCGATGAACCCTGGCCTCCAGGTGACGTACTATTGTTCGAAGCTTTATCGAGACCTCCGTTGACTGCTACCGAGATAGCACGCCTGACACAACAAGACAGCATCCTGCAGGGTTGTACAAGGCAGTGCAGGATGGCACAGTGGAGAAACTCACTGGAGATGAGTTTGCTCCTTACCGACGACGAGCGAACGCACTAGCATTTCATCGCGAGTGCATCACACTTGGATCCCGAGTGATCATACCGAGCTCAGCACGATCCCATCTTCGTCACCAACTGTTACGTCTGTACAGCCGCTTGTGGCTGTAGACGATTATTAAAGTACAGGAAATGTAAACAAGTTCAGAAGCATAGCTCAAGCGTTGGAGTCACTCCTGGCCAACATTCGACACCAGGCTCGCGCTCGTGCCACAGCGCCAGTACAGTCACGTGCGCACTTCGTTGTCGTCTTCTAAGGCGACATGTCAAGATGAAACGCACGTGCGTCTTACGACGGAAACGTGTTCAAGAATACGGCGCGGCTGCTTTCTGTGAAGACTTTATAACAAAACAGCAAAAAACATTGACATAGACGAACCAACTTAACGAAAAAGAAAAGGCAAGACTTCAGAAGACAAGGACAAGCAAACACAAAGAAACACGCAAGCAAAGTCACAGTTCGGAAGAGTCTCACCGAGGCTGTCAACTGGCACGGGGGAAGTCAGAGTAGGGGAAGCGTCGCGAATGGAGCTGCATCGACAATGTCATCTGTGTGATGCGACCAGGTGCGCAGACGACGGGCACCGGAGTCACGGGAAGCCTTACGCTCCCACTCGTGACTCGATGAAATGAAGCAGCACTCGGGCCTACATTCGACAGTGCTACTTTTCCTGGTTCTCCAGGAAGAAGGAGATAGGCCGAGGACGCGCAGAGATGTGGACTTCCTCGCCAGGCTCTTGTTCGGCAGGGCAGCACTCAGGCCTACACCTGACGGTGCTGCCAGAAGCTCGCGCGGCTCCTAAGGCGTCGGAAGGAGAAGACGTCAGGAGCTCGTTGCCAAGTGGAGCCATACACCCCGACTCTTGGTGCCCGCAGGCACATGGGACTACGCCTCGACCATGGTTCTGGCGGAGAGCTCCCATGCCACGTCCGCGCTGGTAGAACACCGCCTCGCTTCCCCTACTCTGACTTCTCCCGTGCCAGTCGACAGTCTCGGTGAGACTCTTCCGAACTGTGACTTTGCTCGCGTGTTTCTTTGTGTTTGCTTGTCCTTGTCTGCTGAAGTCTTGCCTTTTCTTTTTCGTTAAGTTGGTTCATCTATGTCGATGTTTTTTTCTGTTATAAAGTCTTCACAGAAAGCAGCCTCGCCATATTCTTGAACACGTTGCCATCGTAAGACGCGATGTGCGTTCCATCTAATTTCCAAGAACCCCATGACAATGGCGCCCCACGTCGGGTGCCATTGTGATGGGATTCTTGGAAATTAAGATGAACGCACGTTGCGTCTTACGAAGGCAACATGTTCAAAAATACGGCGAGGCTGTTTCGTGCGAAGACTTTATAAGAAAAACAACAACAAACAGCGACATCGACCAAACACACTACTAAATGAAATATTCAACATATGGAACAGAGTTAAAGAACACAAAAGAACACGCGAGTAAAGTCAGAGTTCGGAACAGTCTCACTGAAGCAGACGTGCTAAGGAGGGATGAGTCACGGGAGAAAAGAGTCGGCGCGAGCTGGAGGTCGTCGCTGTGGCTCGTCGATGAAAGGTGGTCAGCACTGATGCAGACTAGGGACTGGGGACGAGGAGGACGTCGGGCACCCGGAGTCGCCATAAGCC
Source organism: Hyalomma asiaticum (assembly GCA_013339685.2). NCBI lineage: Eukaryota > Metazoa > Arthropoda > Arachnida > Ixodida > Ixodidae > Hyalomma > Hyalomma asiaticum. The sequence continues at coordinate 14,268 of JABSTT010004696.1, forward strand.
TTGCGTTGCCACTCGGGGCTCGGAGGAACAAAGCAGCACTCGGGTCTACACCCGACTGTGCTGCAGGTAGCGGTGGCCTTCCTTAACTCCACGAAGGAGACGGTGGAGCTGAGGCCCCACAGAGTCGATGGACATTGCCAGGAGAAGCAATGGCGGCGTTCCACCAGCACGGACGTGGCAAGGGAGCTCTCCGCCAGAACCACGGTCGAGGCATAGTCCCAAGTGCCTGGCGGGCGCCAAGAGTGGGAGTGTATGGCTCCACTTGGCACCGAGCTCCCGACTGTGTCCACGGAACGCCTGACGAGCTGCCTGTGCCACCAACAGCACCGTTGGGTGTAGGCCTGAGTACTGTACCGCCGGCCTAGAAACTCCTGGCCATGTCCATCGACTCTGTGGGGCCTCAGCTCCACCGTATTCTTCGTGGAGTTAAGGAAGGCCACCGCTACCTGCAGCACAGTCGGGTGTAGACCCGAGTGCTGCTTTGTTCCTCCGAGCCCCGAGTGGCAACGCAAGGCTTATGGCGACTCCGGTGCCCGACGTCCTCCTCGTCCGCCAGCCCTAGTCTGCATCAGTGCTGACCACCTTTCATCGACGAGCCACAGCGACGACCTCCAGCTCGCGCCGACTCTTTCTCCCGAGACTCATCCCTCCTTAGCACGTCTGCTTCAGTGAGACTGTTCCAAACTCTGACTTTACTCACGTGTTCTTTTGTGTTCTCCTTTAAACTCTGTTCCATATTGTTGAATATTTTCATTTAGTAGTGGTGTTTGGTCATGTCGTTGTTTGTTGTTGTTTTTCTTATACAGTCTTCGCACTGATGAGAGAAGGTATGGCCTCAGAGATGGCAATCAAAACAGTGATCACTGAGGCTTAGTTCCAGCGTGACACGCCAATTTTGGAGGCAAGTCGCCCCGCCACTGCGATCACCGCATCCTGTTCTGGCACTCCGCGCGTGGTTTGCAATTGCAAGTACGGATGTTCAGCTTGTCGCATCGGGTCCACGATCGCTTGATAGTGCTTTCACGTTCAGTCTTCAGCAGGGTGTCGGAACGAAATGTTTTTCATTCCGGTTTTCGTTTCGTTCCGCAGAAAAAATGTTCCGTTCCGTTTTCATTCCGGAACGAAAAATAAACGTTCCGTAACGGTTCATAACGTTATTTTTCAATAATAAGAACGAACAAAATACTTAATATTAAAAGTACGTTTTAAAAACAGCAAAAGATACTGAACTAATACATAAAAATGCGATAATAATTGTTGGGGTTTTACGTCCCAAAGCCACGGTGTGACTATGAGGGAAGTCGCAAAAGTTTCGAAGCAAGGACACAACAAAAACTTGAGATTCATTTTTCCTCAATTGAATCCCGAATTTTCGTCAAGGCCGGGCACACGATTTCGAAGCAGCAGGTCATCAAGTGTACTCCCCGAAAGCGCGACAGCGCTCTGACAAAACGAAATTGAGTGCCGAAAATGTCCTCTCAACGCTGACTTGTGTGCGGCACACCAAGGCCACTTGTGTTAACATGTACGGTCCGGTTGCCGCTCTTTGCGCTCGTCTCAAAATTTCAACACTTAAACGACGACAACGCCCTCTCCACGACGGCCTGTGTGAGAGGCACGCGAAACTCCGCTTGAATTTAATACAAGCAGCTATGGTGCCCCTTTCTTGGTTTCCTGCATTATTTCAACGCATCTTTCCTTTGAAATACTGCCCGACATGCGTGCTGACGTTGAACCCTTAGTTATGCATCATTGCTCACGTTGCATGACCTCGGTTGTTCGGATCGTAAAGTTTCCTGTCCAACTCGATATCTGAAAAAACGATATTTCGTTTTTGCTCCGGAACGAAATAATAAATAACTTCGGTTACGTTTCTCTATCAAGAAACTCGCTAGGAGACGCTGCCTGCGCCAACGTTGTCTCTCGCGGGTGAAGGAGCGTTCTCCTTCTTTGTGAGCTGGTACAGCATTCCTCTAAGAAAGAGCGTTTCCATAGCCAAGCGCGCCTTCGCTCTCTCTCTCTCTCATAAGACAGCAGAGGCACGCGCGGGAGGCACGCGCCGAGGCGAACGCCGAGGGCGGGCGCGTGACGAGATTAGATTAAGAGGAGCTTCACCCCTAAAAGAAAAGGCAAGACTTCAGAAGACAAGGACAAGCAAACACAAAGAAACACGCAAGCAAAGTCACAGTTCGGAAGAGTCTCACCGAGGCTCTCAACTGGCACGGGGGAAGTCAGAGTAGGGGAAGCGTCGGCGTGGGCTGGCGTCATCACTGTACCTCATCGGCAAATGGAGCTGCATCGACAATGGCATCTGTGTGATGCCGACCAGATGCGCAGACGACGGGCACCGGAGTCACAGGAAGCCTCACACTCCCACTCGTGACTCGATAAAATGAAGCAGCACTCGGGCCTACATTCGACAGTGCTACTTTTCCTGGTTCTCCAGGAAGAAGGAGATAGGCCGAGGATGCGCAGAGATGTGGACCTCCTCGCCAGGCTCTTGTTCGGCAGGGCAGCACTCAGGCCTACACCCGACGGTGCTGCCAGAAGCTCGGGCGGCTCCTAAGGCGTCGGAAGGAGACGACGTCAGGAGCTCGTTGCCAAGTAGAGCCATACACCCCGACTCTTGGTGCCCGGCAGGCACATGGGACTACGCCTGACCATGGTTCTGGCGGAGAGCTCCATAGCACGTCGCGTGGTAGAAACACCGCTCGCTTCCCCTACTCTGACCTTCTCCCGTGCCAGTCGCAGTCTCGGTGAGAACTCTTCGAACTGTGACTTTGCTCGCGTGTTCTTTGTGTTTGCTTGGTCCTTGTTGCTGAAGTCTTGCCTTTTCTTTTCGTTAAGTTGTTCATCTATGTCGATGTTTTTTTCTGTTATAAAGTCTTCACAGAAAGCAGCCTCGCCATATTCGAACACGTTGCCGTCGTAAGACGCGATGTGCGTTCCATCTAATTTCCAAGAACCCCATGACAATGGCGCCCCACGTCGGGTGCCATTGTGATGGGTTCTTGGAAATAAGATGAACGCACGTTGCGTCTTACGAAGGCAACTGTCCAAAATACGGCGAGGCTGTTTCGTGCGAAGACTTATAAGAAAAAAACAACAAACAGCGACATCGACCAAACACACTACTAAATGAAAATATTCAACAATATGGAACAGAGTTAAAGAACACAAAAGAACACGCGAGTAAAGTCAGAGTTCGGAACAGTCTCACTGAAGCAGACGTGCTAAGGAGGGATGAGTCACGGGAGAAAAGAGTCGGCGCGAGCTGGAGGTCGTCGCTGTGGCTCGTCGATGAAAGGTGGTCAGCCTGACGCAGACTAGGGACGGGGACGAGGAGGACGTCAGGCACGGAGTCGCCACAAGCCTTGCGTTGCCGCTCGGGGTCGGAGGAACAAAGCAGCACTCGGGTCTACGCCCGACCGTGCTGCGGGTGGCGGTGGCCTTCCTTAACTCCATGAAGGAGACGGTGGAGCTGAGGCGCCACAGAGTCGATGGACATGGCCAGGAGAAGCAAGGCGGCGTTCCACCAGCACGGACGTGGCATGGGAGCTCTCCGCCAGAACCACGGTCGAGGCATAGTCCCGAGTGCCTGGCGGGCGCCAAGAGTGGGAGTGTATGGCTCCACTTGGCACCGAGCTCCCGACTGTGTCCACGGAACGCCTGACGAGCCGCCCGTGCCACCAACAGCACCGTTGGGTGTAGGCCCGAGTGCTGTACCGCCGGCCTAGAAACTCCTGGCCATGTCCATCGACTCTGTGGGGCCTCAGCTCCACCGTCTTCTTCGTGGAGTTAAGGAAGGCCACTGCTACCTGCAGCACGTTCGGGTGTAGACCCGAGTGCTGCTTTGTTCCTCCGAGCCCCGAGTGGCAACGCAAGGCTTATGGCGACTCCGGTGCCCGACGTCCTCCTCGTCCCCAGCCCTAGTCTGCATCAGTGCTGACCACCTTTCATCGACGAGCCACAGCGACGACCTCCAGCTCGCGCCGACTCTTTTCTCCCGAGACTCATCCCTCCTTAGCACGTCTGCTTCAGTGAGACTGTTCCGAACTCTGACTTTACTCACGTGTTCTTTTGTGTTCTCCTTTAACTCTGTTCCATATTGTTGAATATTTTCATTTAGTAGTGTGTTTGGTCAATGTCGTTGTTTGTTGTTGTTTTTCTTATACAGTCTTCGCACTGATGAGAGAAGGTATGGCCTCAGAGATGGCAATCAAAACAGTGATCACTGAGGCTTAGTTCCAGCGTGACACGCCAATTTTGGAGGCAAGTCGCCCCGCCACTGCGATCACCGCATCCTGTTCTGGCACTCCGCGCGTGGTTTGCAATTGCAAGTACGGATGTTCAGCTTGTCGCATCGGGTCCACGATCGCTTGATAGTCAAACATTTCATGCCCTCACTGAAATGAAGTTTATGGATACATAAAAGTAGAAAAAAAAGACTGCATAAATCATGTGCACATATGAATGGGAGCTGCCTTGTGATGCTCATCAAAAAGAAAAAAAGCTCAGGGCGGGCCACTTGACGGCAAAGGTAGGCTCACTGAAGATAAAATAACTAACATAAATAGGGCGCAGATAGGAGAGCCAGCAAAAGACGAGGACAGTTGTTGGTGCTCTCACTTGCTCCGCTTGAACGGCTGGTCGATTCAGCTTTGCTGTCTTCAATAAACGCCTCACTGGCTCAACGCTAAACGTGTACTATCAAGTGGTGGAAGTGCTGGTTCTCTTTTCCATCCTGGAACTCCGTACCTGGACTCTACCTTCACCTTCAGCCATGACCGATGACGTTGCGCAGCAGAATGCTACCCCCCTGAAGCTATCCGGTGTTCCGGTGTCCCAAGAGAGCGCGACCCCGTCCTCTTCAACGGCACGGACGAGCAAGACGTCGAGGACTGGCTCGCTTCGTATGAACGAGTAAGCTTCAACAAGAGGGATGACAGAGACAAACTTGACCATGTCCAGTTCTACCTGCGAGGAGTAGCAGAGCTCTGGTTTAACAACCACGAGGCTGAGATTTCTAACTGGCCCGCTTTCAAAACCACCTTCGTTGATGTCTTCGGCCGACCGACAGTTTGCAAGCTCCGCGCAGAACAGCGCTTGCTTGATCGCGCCCAACTGTCTGGTGAGTGCTTCACTTCCTATATTGAGGACGTCGTAAGCCTCTGCCGCCGCTTCAATCCTGTAATGTCCGAAGCTGACAAAGTCAAGCATATAATGAAAGGCATCGAGGACGATGCGTTCCACATGCTAGTGGCCAAAAACCCTCAAACAGTTGCCGACGTCATTCAGCACTGCCAGAGCTATGACGAGTTGGAGAAACACCGCATTGCAACTCGACGTCCCACTTCAGACTCGACCGGCACGTCTTCTTTTACCGTCGGCGCCATATCTGCAGATCCTGGTCTTTTAACGCAGCAGATACAGCAGTTTTATACAAGAGGAAGTGGCGCGACAGTTGTCTCTTGCACCCTTTATCCCAAACATTACTCATGGGCTCGCCTCTTTGTGACAAACCATCGAAGAGCAAGTATCTGAGGCGCTTCCTCCACTGCACCAGCCACCCCCTGTATCCGCACCCTTGAGCTACGCCGACGTCGCGAGGAGGCAGCCATACGTGCTGTCCCACGTCACGGATGCTGCTCATCAGCCAAACGTCATCTATGCACCACGCGCTCCGCCAGCACCGCACGTGCCCCCGTATCGCCGTCCCGCAGTCTCTCCTAGTAATCCTTGGCGCACACCCGACAATAAGCCAATCTGCTGCTACTGTCACCTCCCCGGCCATGTCGAGCGTTTATGCTACCGGCGCGTCCCTCGTCCAGCTACTGTGGACGAAGCCTACAGCTACGTCCGTACTGAGCCAGCACCGCCGCTTCCCTCCCACACGACTTCAGACACTTCTTCGCCTACTCGCCGAGCCTTCAACACACGTCGGTCGCCCTCTCCACGACGACGTTCCACTTCGCCGATGGTTCGTCGTTCCCCACCCGTCCAAACGGAAAGCTAACTGCCGCAGTTCCGGAGGCCAGAACTGCACCACCGTCGAAATCTGCAAGCCCTCAATCTCTGCCTGCTAACGAAATAATGGTATTCATTGAAGGTGTTGCCGTGCAAGCTTTAGTGGATACTGGAGCCGCTGTGTCTGTGTTGAGCGAAGAAATGTGCCGCAAATTAAAGAAAATTACAATCCAGCTTTCCGACGTCTCCGTGCGAACAGCAACCGCGCATCACATAAAACCTTCTATGGCGTGCACGGCTCGGCTAATCATTCAGGACATTTTGTATGTTGTAGAATTCGTCGTCTTATCACGCTGCTCGCACGACGTTATATTGGGTTCGGACTTCCTCGCTACACATCAAGCCGTTGTTGATTGTGCGCGTGCACAACTAGAATTATCAACGACCTCTGACGTTGGCTCTGGCGATTCCTCTCTTTCTCGTGTGGTCGTCGCAGCAGATGCTGATGTCCCGCCTTTGTCTTGTGTTCTTGTGCCGATCAATTCCGACTATGCTCCCTTCTCTAGCGCCATGTTCGCCCCATCCGAAGCATTTACCTCATGCAAAAACTTCCTTCTTCCCTATGCAGTTCTGGTGATTGAAAACTCTTGCGGAAACATTTATGTCACGAACCCGCTTTCGTCCCCAGCCACTTTATTCCGTGGTGAACGTATAGGGCGACTTGAGGACATTGATTCTGTTTGCGACAGTGAAGTGCCCGACCATACTGCAAGTCTCGCGGTCGCCAGCATTAATCCCGCTACTACATCGAACTCATCCTCCGTAGACATCTTTCTTCTGTCAATTGATTCGGCGTTGTCTAGCGCACACTGGATGGAACTCTTGAAACTCCTCGACCGCTATTGGAATTATTTCGACCACAATCAAACCACCTTGGGCCGAACATCTGCAACCGTTCATCATATTGACACCGGCACCCATGCGCCCCTGCGCCAGCGTCCATATCGGGTCTCCCATGCTGAACGCCAGGTTATAGACGCCCAGATGAATGATATGCTTAGTCACGGCGTTGTACAGCCCTCACACAGCCCTTGGGCCTCTCCGGTCGTACTCGTGAAAAAGAAGGATGGTAGTGTCAGATTTTGTGTTGATTATAGGCGCCTTAACAAGATCACTCGAAAAGATGTTTATCCGCTCCCAAGAATCGACGACGCACTCGACTGCTTGCAAGACGCAGAGTTCTTTTCTTCGTTGGATCTTCGATCGGGGTACTGGCAGGTGCCTATCAATGAAGCTGACCACCCCAAAACTGCGTTCGTGACTCCTTACGGCTTGTACAAGTTCAACGTGATGCCGTTTGGCCTTTGCAACGCTCCCGCTACGTTCGAGCGTCTTATGGACAACCTACTTCGAGGTCTCAAATGGCACACGTGTCTCTGCTATCTAGACGACGTCGTAGTTTTTTCAAAGGACTTCAACACCCACCTCATGCGCCTCGCAGCCGTCTTGGATTGCCTTACAAATGCTGGGCTCCAGCTCAATTTGAAGAAGTGTCATTTTGCGGCCCGGAAGCTTACCATCTTAGGGCACGTTGTCAGCAAGGACGGTGTTCTGCCCGACCCTGCAAAGCTTCGCGCCGTCGCCGAGTTTCCTAAGCCGTCAACACTCAAGGAGCTCCGGAGTTTTATAGGACTATGTTCCTATTTTCGCCGGTTCGTCCGCAATTTCGCATCAATACTAGCGCCTCTGACAAAGTTACTCACTGACAGCCAAGGCATATCGGCGTGGTCTTCCACTTGCGATGATGCATTCACAACGCTGCTTGACCTTCTGACATCCCCACCGATTCTCCGTCACTTCGACCCCGATGCTCCTACTGAAATCCACACGGATGCTAGTGGAGTTGGCCTTGGTGCTGTTCTTCCTCAACGCAAGTCTGGTTTCGACGAGTACGTAGTCTCGTACGCCAGCCGAACTCTCACCAGAGCTGAAGCAAATTATTCGGTCACGGAAAAAGTGTCTGGTCATTGTTTGGGCGATCATAAAATTTCGACCTTATGTATATGGCCGTCCGTTTGACATCGTGACTGATCACCACGCCCTGTGCTGGTTAATGTCGCTGAAAGATTCATCTGACCGCTTAGCCCGTTGGGCATTATGTCTCCAAGACTATGACATCCGTGCCGTCTACAGGTCAAGCCGCAAACATTCAGGTGCCGACGCTCTTTCCTGCTCTCCGCTTCCCCATGAGTATGGCGCTGCGTCTGCTTCCAGCTACGATTTGGTGTCACTTGCATACGCTGACATGCCATCCGAGCAGCGCCAGGACCCTTGGATAGTCTCTATAATTGAGTGCCTATCTCATCCGTCCCCACGTACCGCCTCCCGTTCACTGCGACACACAGCTCGGCATTTCACCATCTGTGATGGCCTTCTGTACCGCTGCAACTACTTATCTGATGGGCGCAAATGGTTGCTGGTAATCCCTCGCCATCTATGTGCCGATATCTGCTCCTCCTTTCACGCGGACCCACAATGTGCCCACGCCGGTGTAGTCAAACATATGCACGCCTCCGGCTGCGCTACTACTGGCGTGGAATGCACCGCTATGTCCGACAGTACGTACGTTCATGCTCCCTGTGCCAACATCGCAAGAGCCCACCGAACATTATCACTGGACCACTTCAGCCACTGCCGTGTCCCTCCCAACCTTTTGATCGCATCGGAATTGACTTGTATGGTCCCCTTCCGTACACACCTGACGGCAACCGCTGGGTGATTGTCGCTATTGACCACCTGATGCGCTATGCTGAAACTGCCGCGCTGCCAGAGGCCACAGCACGTGAAGTCGGCTTATTCATCCTTCACAAACTTGTTCTTCCCCACGGCGCGCCTCGTGAGCTACTCAGCGATCGCGGACGTTCGTTCCTCTCTGAAGCCGTCAAAGCCCTCTTGCGTGAATGCAACGTTGTGTACCGTACAACCAGCGCATACCATCCGCAAACCAACGGAATGACTGAGCGCTTTAACCGTACGCTGGGCGACATGCTCTCCATGTACGTGTCCGCTGACCATACCAACTGGGATCGCATATTACCATTTGTCACGTACGCCTACAACACCGCCACCCAGTCTACAACAGGCTTCTCTCCCTTCTTTCTTCTCTACGGCCGCGAACCTTCGTCATTTATGGACACTATTCTTCTCTATCGCCCGGACACGTCGGAATCCACGCCTCTGTCGGAAGTCACGTATGCCGAGCACTACCGACAGCTCGCTCGTTCCTTTACCGCTCAAGACCAAGTGCGACAGAAGGACCGTCATGACCAAAACCTGCCTTCACGGTCATATTCGCCAGGAGCATTGGTATGGCTTCGCGTTCCCTCGTCCGCTCCTGGCCTTTCCACGAAGCTACTGCCCAAGTATCACGGCCCATACCGTGTCCTACGTCAAGCATCTCCGGTCAACTATATTATTGAGCCTGTCGACCCATCCACAGGGCGCCGCCATCGGGGCCGCGAAACTGTTCATGTCGACCGCCTGAAGCTACACTATGACCCGCCAGTTGTACTTGTTCGTTAGGTCACAGGATGGCTCCTCTTCAGCGGGGGAGTAATTGTAACATAAATAGGGCGCAAATAGGAGAGCCAGCAAAAGATGAAGATGAGGACAGTTGTTGGTGCTCGTCGCTTGCTTCCGCTTCAACGGCTGGTCGATTCAGCTT
>JABSTT010004697.1:0-21101 GCA_013339685.2 Hyalomma asiaticum
TGAACGTACGCATTACATTTAATTGATTCAAAGTATAGTGTGCGTATACCGTGCGTATCAAGAAAATTGTGCGAAGTGCAGTTCTGAGAACCGCATGTTATCACGATAAACATGCGACGCAGGTATAGCAAGTGTCGCGACGATTCTCCATGAATAAACATTAATGACATGACGAGAACTTCACTATGCATATGTCATCAAAACTTCACGTACGTACTGCAAGTGTGAATGGTGCGCAATGATTGAATAACTTAAAAAAAAAACAACTGTGCGCTCCGTTTCTCGTCGCTGTGTTTTATCTGTTGTTTTTAATGTGAATATATGTGATGGGTAGTATATTTGCAGCCAAGCTCCGGCCGTCCATCGGCGCACTCATGGCTTACAGCTGCAGCAAGCCGTCGGTGCCAATTCGCAGTTGTGTCGTGCTGCAAACGTCACCTTGATCGTTCGTGTCCCTCACCAGTATACTCGCGGCTATGAGGTCAAAGCAAAGAAATTTAAAAGCGCCTAGAAAACCTGACATACAACGCACTTGCGCGTAAGGCGACGCGGCGGTGTGTTGTTCTCCCTGAGTCCCGTATTTTCCTCTCTGTACTGTCCTTCCTTCCTTGTGAAAGAAAGCTGGGAAGAGAGATTACGGAACCGCTCATGTGTCTACGCATTGCTTATTTTGAGAAAACATGAAGTACGTAACTGCGAAGGGTTGAGATGCCTGCGGCTGGAGAAAAGAGCGGTGGAAATCGACACAGCATCGCTCAGAAACAACGTGGTTTCGATGCCCGGCGCGCTTTCTAATCGCATTGGTGAATAACGCGCGGGACACTCTACTGTCATACGAGCTTATCTTAGACATTTTGCAATCGGGCATCCTCAACAACCAAGGATTTTCCTGGAACGCTTATCTCACGGCTGAAGTACGCTTCGTGAAAGGGAAAAATTAGGCGTGCTATTTCCGTTGCTAAGCAGTACGCTTGTAGCACCTGCCTTCCGGGTGGGTATTTAGAGCGCAAGACTCTGTCATTGTGTTCTGGTCGACTTCTGGTAGCGCAGTGAGCCCCAGTGACCTTTCGCAGCTGGGTGTCGCAGGAAACCGCTGCGTTTTCTTGGCTCGAAATCTCCATCAGCGACACCCGGCCAGCCTCTCCTCCGAAGGCCTCTCCTCCTAGTGTTGCCAGAGCAGTGTTGCCGCTCCTCCCAGCCTCTCCTGCCAGTGTTGCCAGAGCACAATGCAACATGAATATCCCTTATTCCAATGCGCCAATTTTTCGAGAGCAGCATCTAAAAACAGGGATAAAAAAAATAGATGGAATAAAATTTCGGCTGGGATGGAAGTCGAGCATAGGCCTTCCTGGAGTGAGGCTTACGCGTGTGCGCTCCGTAAACACCATGCCGTCTCTCTCTCTGTCTCTCTCTTTTATTTGAAAACATGGAGACAGCTCGCTCATCCATGCTGAATAAACGGATCTATATAGTTAGCAGCAGAAGCCTGTACATGTATTGCGACAGCATAGCGGCACCGTCCCACGATTTGCATGTATATATACCCGCGGACAATCTTATGTGGCAATGAAGGGAAGGTGGACCTAAGGGAGAAGGGGGAGAAAGAAAGAAAGAAACTGAGGAAAGAAAAACATGGAGATGACAGTGGAAGGAGCGAAGGATATGAGTGTTTGTTTGTTTGTTTGTTTGTTTGTTTGTTTGTTTGTTTGTTTGTTTGTTTGTTTGTTTGTTTGTTTGTTTGTTCATACTGCAATCGCCGTTCGGTGCTTTTAGCAGGCTAATACATGAACCTAGTGTAGAAAAATGACAAGTATATGTAGATATCATACGTACAAGTTATACAACGTATATGTCAGATACAAACTCTTACGGGCAAAAATTAATAAGTATACATGAGCAAGTACAGTAGAATGCATTGCAATTCAACTGGTAAGCGCACCTCCTAATTCTGATAAAAGCAATGCCGATGAGGCGGTGAAACATTGCATTAGTTCGTTTGCTTCCAGTCGACTATGGTTCGAGGAAAGGAAATGAATACTAAACGCAATCGGCGTGGAAAACGGGGTTATGGTGAGGTCATGCCTCCACCTAGTAGATTGGCCAAAATAAAAGTATCGTATTATACGACTTCATATATAATTAGATGATGCAAAAGCCTAAACCTTGTGCAACGGTATCGTAATAAGGGTAAACGTGCAGCTCTGTTTAAAAAACCCTTACAGAAGTCCCCGAAGAATTATTGTAAACAAAATGCATCGCTATTTTTCTACTTTCTTCTCATTTGTTAATGTTAGTCTTAGTGAAAGGGTCCCACATGATCGCAGAATAATCGAATATTCGCAAAATAATTTATTTGTATGCTAAAAGGCGGACAGAAGGAGTAGAAAGCTTGAGAGCACGACGAACGAAAAACAGCTTGTAAGTTACACTTGTTGTGTGCTTTGCGTGCTTGTTCCAGCGTAGATCATTTGACATGTAAAGCCCCAAGCACCGTTAATTAGTGACGTCGATGAGGGTGGCAATGTAGGCTCCTGATATATGGCTCCTGATGCTTTAGGTGGTTTCTATTTGTCATCGTTCACAGTTCTAAGCAGTGCGCAAGTGGCGTCTAACGTTTTGAAGGTATATGTACGAGCGGGATCTGCGGAAAAATAAATCACTTGTTGAAAGTTAGCGCTGTGGTGTGTCAGGTGTGCCTTCCTTTTGTCCATGTTCTGCGTGCGCTACCATCAAGCTCAACATAATTAGTGACTTCAGACAGAAAAATATTGTTAGTATTGTACCAGGAATACAAAGCTTGGTGTAGACTTGGTGTAGCTTGCTGCGGACTAAATAAATACTTGACTGTCATGGAAAATACCTTAATGGCCTCTGGCTGGTACAGTGCAGGAAACGTTAGGCATTACTACTGAAAAACCGCTTCTACAATGCTTAACTTTGCAATGCTTTAAGCCGTCACACCTCCGCTGGTCAATGCTGTTTGCGATGGCAAAGCCAAGCCCCCCCCCCCTTTTTTTTTTTCTGGAAGTGGGTGGGGGTGGGGGGAGCATTTCTTGGCGAAGTCGAGTCACATAGACCGTATCTATCTATCTATCCGGACGCCTACTTCTCGGTGCTGTCCTAGTCGCCTCGGTCACCCGGGGTACACCCCCCTATTTAGATGGTAGGGTATCAAATTATATCAAATATGAATAATTCGTCTTACACCACAAATATGACACACTCGTCATGTACTATGGTGAGCAATATGAGCTGGAATACGCGAACGTGTGTCAAACAGCCTCGAACCCTAGACAGCGCGATACGCGGATGGCGCCGCATGCATTGGAAAGGGGACCGCCCTTGTTGTTTTGTGGGGTTTAACGTCACAAAACCAGCTCTGATTATGAGCGACGCCGGAGTGGAGGGCTCCGGAAATTTCGACCACCCTGGGGTTCTTTAACGTGCACTGACATTGCACAGCACCACGGGCCTCAACATTTCGCCTCCATCGAAAATGCAGCCGCCGCGGCCGGGATCCGATCCCGCGACCCTCGGATCAGCAGCCGAGTACCATAGCCACTAGACCACCTTGGCGGGGCAGGGGACCGCCCTTCCACTGACTGTTGCTACTCCCGCCTCGATAGCGTTGTTGCGAAACGGCAGCACATTGCGTGCCATCGGCCACTGGAGTGATAAGGCTCTCCGGCGCATCCGGAATTTTGTGCGGCGAATCCTGAACGTGTCCTTTATCCCGGTATGCTCGGACCATCCTGTTCAGTGTTCAACCGGTAGTCCGTTAAGGCAGCAATGTTTAGCTGCGGATAACCAACCCCCCTCTTCTTTTTTTTTTTTCGCCTATCATTCGACGGCTTCCCCCCGCTTAGGAAAAGCACCTCGCAGCACCCGCAGGCACTGAAACCTACACCACTACGCGCCAATAGCCGTCGCCTAGTTTGTAGGAACTCCGCGCGAAAAAAAATTCAAAAAGAAGTAATATGCGTATAAGTGCTCAGCCAACACCACCACGGATCACGGCACACTACGTCACAGCCGATCCCTCGAGTAGCTAGCTGCATAGTCCCGTGCGTCATTTTATGCGCTTGTGCGAGTTTTATCTGAACGCATATCGCTGCTAGTGGCCGCTGACACAGGATCAGCTGTCGTTGTCACGAACGCGAGCGATGCGGGAGTGCCAGCACTTGGCGGATCCGCCATGCAATTTCCCCTTGGTTTCCTACAGAGGCCGCTGCGAATCGCCCGACATATGGTTCGAGGCTATCTGTCACGCGCTCGCGTGTTCGAACTCATACTGCTCACGACAGTACTTGACCATTAACGATCCTGCAGTCACATGCGGTCCATATCAGCTGTGCTCCAGCCATGGTATGCCGGTATATGCCCCACAGGAGCGTTATACAGTCTATGGCAATGAAGGGTGACAAAAATGTCATTTAACATACCCTTGTAGCACACTTAAAAACAAGAAAGGCGCACCGCTTGTCGTAGCGTGCATTTGAAATGTAGCCATAACGAACACCCAGGCACGCGTGCAACCTTCCAAGCTTTAGGAAGGTATCGAACCCGCCCCCCCCCCCCCCCCAATCCCCCAAGGGCCAAGCGAGCATGCTACCACTAGGCTACCGTAGCCCCTCCCAACCTGTTATATGTGGTAAATGAACCTATTGCACCAGCATGTGTGATGAATGCTCTCGTGCAACGTCACATGCGCTTCTAATGTGTCCTAAGCGCTATCATAGCAATGTAATAAACAATGCATATGTCCTGCTATCACTCGGCATGCTTTTTATCAGCCTCGCTCGGTCCCGTACAAATATTTCAACGAACGACGCTTCCGACAAGCAGTTGCGCGCACGGTAGCGGGCATTTCCCTTCGACAAAGCAAATCTCTGTGCTGTGCACTAATGTGAGCGTACGTCGTATACCACGAGCTGCCGTACACTCACCACGATGATGTCCATATTCCTGGTTAGCACATGTTAAGCGCACACGCTCGCTCATGCGCCTCGCACAAGAGACCTTGATCGTACTTATAACGATTGGCTCAAAGCAAACGATTCGTCTCAGGCAATTCGCTCTCAAACTGCGTGACACTGATCCCCACAATGCGTGGGACCTGCCGCTTTTTCTTTTCTTTTTTTTTTTAGCTGGTAGCACAACAAGGAAGAGGAAGAAAAGAGCTGAGGCCGGCCAAAAAAGAAAAAAAAAAGGCGGTCAGCGCGTGCAGGGCCTTTGTTCCTTTCTTTAGGGATGTTTATTTCCGTTTTCTTGATTGCGTTCTTCCGGCTTATGATGAGCAACTATATGTGCACACTGCGGGCCTACAATGGTTGCACCTGCGGCGGATTGCCTCTAGAATACGGTGCCCACGTCACGCAGATCCGTTCGCTTTAGAACGCATTCCGTGCAAGCGACCCGTTGTTCTACGGTGTCAACGCCTAAAGGACAGCTGGTTGAGTAGCGTTCGAACCTCGTTTTGTCTGTTCCTTTCGATACCTTTGCCCTGTTGAAACTCCTTTTCGTAATGTCCTTTTTTGCCGATGGACTTGTTTTCTGTTTCGATTTCTTAACGTTAATTGTTATGTTCGCTGGTTGAAAAAGAAAAAAAAAAGAGCTAAGTACTAAAGGACAACTCATGTGTCTGCCCGTAAGTCATCAGTGCCGCCAAAGGTGAGCTGTCCTCTTCCTGGCTATCGGGATAAATATACGATCAGAAGGTCAGTGTCAAACATATTATTTGTATTTATTCCGATGTTTCAGCAGGAGACCAGCCTTTTTCAAAGGTTGGTCGCTCTCTCTCTCTCTATTCAGCCCCGTGTAGTCTCATGCAGGTCCGCGTAGGTGAGCATCTAGACATGCGGGCGCTTTCGAATATGAATTATTACTGTTATTTCTAAGAGTAGCTTTCTTGCGTAGACGCGAAACTCTGTCGGGGAGCTTACCGCATTCCAGTTTAACCTCGATGTCCTCTGTGTTTTGGTGTAGTAGTCGCGGGGGCGTGGGGTCCAGGCGGTGGTACAGTGGATGCTTGGCCGATGACTCGAAGGCCGTCGATTCGATCCCGTTTGTGGCGGTCGCATTTTTGGCGAAGCCGGAAGTACTGGTTGTTCGTGCACCGCGCGTCGCCAAAGAACCCCACGTGGTCGAAATTTTCGAGTTCCCTTACTACAGAATGCCTCATGATCATATCGCGGTTTTAGCCCGTAAAACCCCAGCAATTATTATTAAGAGCAGAGGGAGAAAACAAACACTATTATATAATTGCCTTTCTAATTGAACTGGAAGGGACGGAATCTAGTACTGCTGTCACACGGGCGTTTCGAAGGCCTTCGAACCAACTGTCCATCGACTCAAAGGTCAAGTTTGAGCTGCTACACGGGCGGTTTCGATGGCCGTCGAGTCGATAGTCTATCGGGTCAACGGTGCACCCTACAACTCCTTCGAGATTTCAAAGGCCGTTGAACGACGGAAGCGGAAGCGGCGCGAGCTCCGAGACTTGGCGCACCGGCAGCTCCCGCGCGCGTTAGTTTCTGAGGCCATGGCCCTATTTATGTCGCTGCGTCGATAAGTAGAATCCTACACCTGTGAAAAATATTGTAAACGTGCCGAGAGGCCAACACTCTCACTTTATTGCATTAGTTCTAGAACGAATACGCCGTCACTGGTATAAAAAACAAACGCCATGCAGCTGGTGGGATGGATGGATGGATATTAGGAGCGTCCCCTCTATAACGGGGCGGTAGCCGGGCCACCAAGCTCTAGCTTTATTTTTGTTTCCTCTACAAACAATTCTTTTCCCGAATCACACATATTTTCACAACTAATTTTTCTCCTCGTCTATTTATTTTATCTATTATCGTTCCTCTGTGATGAAACAATCTTACGCGAACTACCTTGCGCTTTTGTTTGCTCCATACTTTTGCGCCACCAATGCTCTAAGCGCCTTTTACTTATCTCTATCGCCGGCATGTTCAGCTTTCCCCTGTTACTCCTGAAACCCATGGCCTCCTGTAGGGTAGTGTCCACAGCTACACCTGGGTGGACATCTGTCCACCCAGGTGTAGCTGGGTGGACAGATGTCCCACAGCAATGATTTGCTGTGGGAAACACTGCGTGTTGCGCCATCTAGTGCCTATGAATCAAACTACTTTTGAGGCTCACGCTATGGACTTAGGCTTACCAGTGTCAAAATCGGCACGTTGTCTGAATAACGACTGCAAAACGTCGCACATACTTTGTCCCTTTTGGTACATGGGATTCAGAGAAAGCTTTATATAAGGTTTGTTTCTTGCCGTCGGTTCGAATAGCAAGCAACTAGTGCAAATTAGAATTGAAGCGGGTGCCTTGGTTGCCTACATGTTGCGAAATCACTCGGCGACTCAACGGCCGTTCAAAAATGCCGTGTAGCAGCGCCAGAATGTATTTTGACTCGATAGAGTTGTGGGCTTTTCGAAGGTCATCGACTCGAAAGCCTTCCAATGTGCCCGTGTGACACAGGTATAAGATTTTTGTATCTAAAAGGTTGCCCTGATAGAGAAGTGTGCAACCATGCGCAAACTTAGCTAGTACTATTGGAGTGAGGCAGCTTGACTAATGACTCTGTTCCGTAGGGCAAGGCACGCATATTCATCACAGGCCAAAGCATCAAGGGTTGAAGATAAGAGCTCAGTGATAGGTTTAGTCAATTAATACGTTTCCTGCTGCCAAGGACCAATTATGTGTGTCCTAGCTAAGCAGTTAAGATATCATTAGCGAAAGCTCGTTATCTATCTGCAGGAACGTTTAAGAAGTCCTATTCTTCGTTCTTTTTGTCAGGACAACGGTATGATTACAAAGGTACGACACAGAGTGGGAGGTCGCGAGCAGCTTTTGGGGCGCCTTAACAGGAACTTCAAGGTACAAAAACACATCATCTCCCCCTACGTGTAACCATGGTGGGATGCGAAAGCATTGCGGGGGGTGCGCATCGAGTTTCCGCTTTGTTTCACTTGGCAACACAACCCGATCAAAGTTAGAGTTCCACTTCGGCGTGCCGAGCCCGTGTTGCTTCCGTAGAAGTTTCCTGCCGACGTTGACGTTTACGTTCGGCTTCCCTGGCCCTAAGTTCGGGATCCGCTTGCCGACGCTGACGTTTAGGTTCAGCTTCCCGAGCCTGCCTCTGCTCCGCGGCGGTGGCGCTGCCGCTGCAACTAGCGCCGACGTTGACGTTGTTCATGGCGTTTCACACATCGTTGCACAGGGAGGAAATGACGGAAGCACAGCGAACGCGCGCTTTATACTGGATGGATGGATGGATGGATGCTATGAGCTTCCCCTTTGTAACGGGGCGGTGACATGTGCGCCACCAGGCTCGTAAGAAGATTTAAGAACTTTTTTTCTCTCTCTTTTAATTTACGTATACTGCGCCGCGACACTTGCGCCGCCTACCGGCGCACCCTCAGAAAGAGAGGGAGAGAGTGAGAGAAAGAGTTATATGCAATGATTTGCTGCGTTGCTCCTGTGGCGGAGAAGCGGAGAGGGGAGGAGGAGAGCGCACACCTGCGTAGGAGAGGAGAATGAGGGAGAGTTGCGCATGCGCAGTATGGATGCGGACGCCGCAGAACGGACACTGCCCCGAGCTAAGATGCTCTCGCATCTAAAATTGGCCGCGCATCTGCGTGCTTTGCTGCAAATGTCGTCGAAAGACGATAGTCTTGCGCCGGCCGTACTACACTGCGTGAGATATGGACGCCGTCTGGCAGCGCCGTCGGGAAACATGAGCTTGTGCAGAATACCTGGGCAACTTGCCAGGTAGCAGCACGAAGTCGTCGGCAGAGGCCTTTTACGTGCATAGCGTCGCATTTTCAGCGCAGCTTGACAAACACTATGGTCTTTGGAATTACTTATCTATGTATTTTCTAGTAAAGGAACACACCACCTAATACTTACGTATTGATGTTGCGCCTCAGATATGCGTATTATTTGCTTTTTAAGTATGAACGCAGCTACCAGTTCAAGATGGCTGGGTGTAAGCCAAGTGCCTAAAGTGCCTAACACTCAGCCATCTTTGGCCCAGCCAACTAGATTCAGCCACCCAGCCAACTTTGGCCGTGTGGCTGAATCGTGTGACACACTGACAAACAGAATGGCAGGCCAAAATTTCTGCGATCAAGTATCCCGAGAAAAACTATCGTCTTTAATAAAGTAAAAAACCAAAGCGATTTAAGCTGATGCATAACAGTTCGGGAACAATGTGTCTAGAACAACATATGAAACGCCCAGAGTTAATGGAATACTCTATACTATGGGAGAGCCCGGTACAGCTGTCCCTATAATGTCACGGTTGTACTTGCAAGCGAAGTTACGCCTAGCGTATCACCTATTGCTGTCAATTTCACTATTTCGGTCGCGGGATCGAATCCCGGCCGCGGCGGCTGCATTTCGATGGAGGCGAAATGTCGAGGCCCGTGTGCTGTGCGATGTCAGTGCACGTTAAAGAACCCCAGGTGGTCCAAATTTCCGGAGACCTCCACTACGGCGTCTCTCATAATCAGAGCTGGTTTTGGGACGTTAAACCCCACAAATCAATCAATTAATTTCACTATTTAAAGTTCAATAAAGAAATTTTCAACGAGTTTCACCGCAATGAAAGCTGTAATAACTGCGGAGAAGCGATCCGCCTGTGTTTCCATTGGGGTTTATTTATCGGTGTTAACCTCTGGGGTTTATAGACAGCATTTTCGAATTACTTTCGCCAACTTTGTTCTCAATGTGCTTATAATTACCCGTAATCTATATCTTTTGTTTCATCGCAGTAATCTCGTTTATTTTATTCATTATTAATCAGAATTAATTTTAACCGTTTTTGATAAGTTATTGCCCCTTTTGGCGCTGTTTACGACTGCCGTTTTTCGAGCGTCAGCAACGACATGAGTATACGCCGACAGTCGGGGCCCCTTTAAACCACTGCACACTTAATAGAACACTTAATAGAACAGGAAATGGCGGTCACAGTGTCATGTCTGAGCGTCGCGCCGGAACTCGGAGTGCGTGATATCGCCAAATCCGCTCACTGCTTTTCGTACTCCGGCCAATGAAGCACAGATGACAGTGGTGTCAACTTGATCGCGGTCACTGTGACGGCTGTCGGGAGGGGCTCGTGACACATTTTAAATTATTACACCGAGTCGTTACCCCCTCACGTACACCCGTCGGGAATGAAAACTGTGAGCTATTGCTGCATAGGAACGCACTAGACGTCTGTAGTTCGGTACAGCGCCGGAAACGTTGATCGTGCGAGTATACTACGCACGATTAATGATTCTTCCCACAATCGCCCGGGAAGCGCAAAAGCTGCAGTCAATGGCCGGGAGGCCGAAGAGCTACCGCTTCTTTTTGCTGAGCACTCGACAGTTTCAAGAGTCGCTAAAGTGAAACAATGAATGAACTTAGGCCACTAAATTATTCTCCTGAAAACAAGGTGTTTTCAGTAGGCAGGCATAGGTCAAAACTTGCCGACAAGTTCACAGGGTGGGGTTCCCCAAACACCGTTGTCTACATACGAGGTGTTGGCTTCACCATGCCGAAGCGTCTGTCACGGGTCCTTGGGCTCTGACGGCGTTGTCGGCCCGCTCCACTGCCCGCAGTTGATCTTCTGGGCCGAGCTGAACAGCACAACATATATGCGCGTGCGCGTGAACTGGAGTTTTTAGGCATTGTCAAAGAGTAATGTTCCATTCGTTCTACTCTTCAGTGTTCACGTAAATATATAAGCGAACATACGACCTCTCGAATAAGCGAACCGAAGTTCGAGGCGTAAAAGTGATCGAGCATTCAATGCTAGAAATATTTCCTATATTAATTCGTAGGCAATTATACCACTTAGCAGTGCAGCAGCGGCCTGCCGGGCAGGAAAGGCTATTATGTTAAATGTAATGGCATTGCACGCAGTTCGTGTGGACTATCTCCGCGAGGCCAGCTCCGCTACAGTCATAAATGGTGCCTGTCGTTGCAACGGCAGTTCAAAGCTCAACGAAGCATTATGCCTCTGTGCTACATGTGTACGGATGTGCACAGAATCGTGTGTCGTCGTACTACCATACATTCATCGCAATACTTTTGGAAAGAGGCACGTAAAAGAACCCCAGGTGGTCGAAAGTTCCGGAGACCTCCACTACGGCGTCTCTCATAATCAGAGCTGGTTTTGGGACGTTAAACGCCACAAATCAATCAACTTTTGGAAAGAGAAATAAGAAAGAAAGGGAGGAGGGGCGAATTACAGCGCCGAAATAAATAACGATTAAAGTGATAAGGACACGGATAAATAAATTTTATTGGTCATGCACTCATAAGAGGAGCATATGCGGCATAGGTGGAACAATTCGCTCTTAAAAGAATTTTTAAATGTAATGAAATCACATTACAAAATTGCAACCGCCGAAAGTACCACATCACATTACTTTCATTTTCAGATGTAATGAAACTGCTTTGAATCACTTCACCGAAAGTTAATCATTCATGCAGCGGCTCGCGCACACTCTCTTAGCAGAACATACACGTTGAAATTAGAACCTGAGTCGTCGCGGCGACTTGTCCCTGCGTTAATGAGGCATTCCTCGAAGGCTGCGTGACCTTGCTTGACAAAAGAGCAGTTGGGTGCAGAGTGCTGGTTCGGTTCAGGAAAGGACGCTCATTTTTGCAGCCTATGTCGGGAGCACTGCTAAGCGTCCCTGGGTGGTAGGGGACAGGGACTCAAAGAGATAGAAAGGAGAGAAAAGGCCGTAATGGAGGGCTCCGAAATTTAGACCACCTGGGGTTCTTTAACGTCCACTGACAACGCACAGTACCATTATGTCTAGGTGGTGTTGACAGTACACGGGCCTCTGGCATTTTCGCCTCCATCGAATATGCGACCGCCGCTGCCGGGACCAAACCCGCATGAGAAACACAGCATCGATGGTAGTTTCGTCCAAAGAAAAAAAATTCACAGCATATATACGGAGTGGATGATGATGAGTTGGCGAAGCTCCGGACGTTCATCGTAGATCGTGCCGAGTTCCGGATTAATTTAGTTAACGCGCACGCTACGAATCCTTATGGTTCAACTACGCACAAGTGAAATCTCCCACCGGCACTTCATTGCAAGTCAAGATCCAGTGCATATATATATATATATATATATATAATATATATATATAATATAATATATATATATATATATATATATATATATATATATATATATATATCATCAGCCAATTTTATGTCCACTGCAGGACGAAGGCCTCTCCCAGTCCTCGCCATCCTTGCCTGTCCTGCGCGAGCTGATTCCATTTGATGCCTACGAATTTCTTGATTTCGTCCTCCCATCTTACTCTCTGCCGCCCACGGCTGCGCTTACCCTCTCTTGGTATCCATTCCGTCGTTCTAACTGTCCATCGGTTATCTAGCCTTCTCATCACGTGGCCTGCCATGTCCATTTTTTATTCTTAATATCGTTGATTATGTCGGCGACCCCCGTTTGTTCTCTGACCCACTCGGCTGTCTGCCTATCCCTTAGTGTAACGCCTATCATTTTCCGTTCCATCGCCCGTGGCGCGGTTCTTAACTTCCTCTCTAGTTTCTTTGTAATTCTCCAGGTTTCTGATCCGTAAGTCAGTACTGGCAGGATGCAGTAGTTATATAGTTTCCGCTTGAGTGACAGTGGTAGGTTTCCGTTCATGAGTTGTGAATGTCTCCCATATGCGCGCCATCCCATGTTTATTCTACGGTGGATTTCTTTTATATGGGTGGGTTCTCCAGTAAGTAGCTGTCCTAGGTACAGATATTCTTCTACGACTTATAATGTATGGGTTTCGACCTCGAATAGACGTTTTTTCGCCGTGCCACTTAGCATTATCTTTGTTTTCTGCATGTTCATCCTTAATCCTACCTTAGCGCTTTCTCGGCTTAAGTCTTCAATCATCTTTTGCAATTCGTCGCCATCATTGCTAAAGAGTACTATGTCATCTGCAAATCGCAGGTTACTCAGATATTCGCCGTTAATCCTGAGCCCTGTCTCTTCCCAGTCTAACCTTTTGAAGATTTATTCCAAACATGCAGTCATAGCATGGGAGAAATTGTATCTCCCTGTCTGACACCTTTCTGTATTGGGATTTTTCTGCTTTTCTTATGGAGGAGCAGGGTGGCTGTAGAATCTTTATAGATGTTGGCTATTGTGTTTATATAGCTATCACATATTCCTTGACGACGTAGTGCCTCCAGAACTGCTGGTATCTCTACCGAGTCGAAAGCCTTTTCGTAATCTATGAAAGCCATATAGAGGGGTTTGTTGTATTCAGCGGATTTCTCGATTACTTGATTGACCGCATGCAGGTGGTCCATGGTAGAGTATCCTTTTCTGAACCCTGCTTGCTCTCTGGTTGATTAAATTCAAGTGTGGCCCTTATTCTGTTTGAGATAACCTTTGTGAATATTTTGTAAAGTGCTGAGAGTAGACTGATCGGCCTGTAGTTCCTCAAGTCTTTAACATCTCCCTTCTTATGTAATAATAGAATATTTGCGTTTTTCCAGCGTTCGGGTACATTTGAAGTTTTGAGGCATTGAGTGTATAGTGTCGCGAGCTTTCCAGTTAGGAAGTCTCCGCCATCTTTGATCAAGTCGGCGGTTATGCCGTCATCTCCAGCTGCTTTTCCGCGGGACATGCCCTATATATATATATATATATATATATATATATAATATATATATATATATATATAATATATATATATATATATATAGCGCGAGCAGTCGGTATTTTTCAATCAAGAAACTCGCTAGAAGACGCTGCCTGCGTCAAGCTTCTCTCTCGCGGGTGAGGGCGCGTTCTCCTTCTTTGCGAGCTGGTAGCGCGTTTCGCTCTCTCTGTCTCTCTCTCTCTCTCACAAGACAGCAGATGAAAGAGTGAGAGAGCTCGCGCGCCGGGAGGCACGCGCCGAGGGCGCGCCTCCCACACGCGCCCTCCTAGTAGCGCGTTCCTAGTAGGTAACGCGCTACTACAACGGACGGACAGACCCAAACCTTAAGGAGCTTCGCCCCTAAAACCCCTGCTCTTGGCAAGACGCGGTTATGTGTTTGAAACGTCCGCATCATGTTGCTAAGCTGTGCGATAGTCAGCAAAGTGTGGAGTGGCCTTCGGCACTCTGGTGTCTTAGGTGTCGTGACCTTCCGACAAGTTTATCCCAGGCTTCGATTTCGGATGCTACGCGGATCTTCGTCACTGTAACCGCGCGCGTGTGTGTGTGTGTGTGTGTGTGTGTGTTAAATTTGTCCCCCTGGTATGGAAAAAAAATTAAAATAAAGTGGGGGTAGCCCGCGCCACCAGAAGGTATATCGGGCTTAAAGCCCGATATCGTGTGTGTGTGTGTGTGTGTGTGTGTGTGTGTGTGTGTGTGTGTGTGTGTGTGTGTGTGTGTGTGTGTGTGTGTGTGTGTGTGTGTGTGTGTGATTGAGTGAGTCTATAGCTGCGATCCTGGTCGTCTCGGTCACTTGGTGCACAGCAAAATTGCAATTAATGTAATGTGTACGGTAGGGTATCAGTGTAATGGGTACTTCACGAGTTATGATGACCCGAGCACAGCGGGCGTGCGCAGAGGTGTTTAAATTTTAACATTGCAGCGTGTTCTCTCTCACGAGGACACGCTCTGCATGGGTGAAACAAGAGAAATGGATGCCATTTGTATAACTTGCGATCACACAGTGTAGGCATAGCAAGTAGACAAGCATGGAAAATCATTCCGTAAAGGTAACGACCGAGCACAGCCTACCGCTCTCCAGGTATCAAACTCGGGCCACCGAGATGCACAGCTATAGCACGCTATACCAATCCTGTACACGGCCGCATTTTCCACGGGGCAATAAACCAATTGCGTCGGAAGATGTGGCGATGACGCTTGCCTACCGTCAGCTGCGGTTCTAATGCGTGTTATCAGTGTCTGTAGCCATGCAAGAAACAACGCATATCTACTACTATCACTTAGCATGCTTTTGTCCTGTAGCTTCGCTCGACCCCCCAAACGATCGCTCATGCGATATGCAAATCAGTGCACAGTGGCGTGCACTTCTTTCCGATAAAACAGACGTCTGCGCAATTAAGTGAGTCAGCGACGTTACGCCCGTGACCTAGCCTTCACTCGCTATCGTGCTGCCGTCGTGCCTGGTAAGCGAACGTCGCGCGCTAAACTACTCAGCTTGCACAATGTCGTTGACTATATAACTCGTCAAACATGGCTGAATGCCCAACAATTCGGCGCAGACAATTTATTCGCTGACTGCCCCGCGTAACATCGATTCTGCGCAATTCGTGGAATATGTCGGGTCTTTTTTACGGCGAAGTTCTTATGCGTTCTACTACAAGCGGACATGCTATCCCTTAAAAGGTGGGTAAGCATGCGTAATGTTCTTGAAAATTTCTCACTTGAAGTAATCCGTTACATTACTAAATTATCACCCCACAAATATATTTATTGCATTACTGATACAGAACTAAGGTACACCTTAATTACTGTAACTATAGTTCTGTTTACTGTCAAGTGTGATGCATTTACCACAAGGCCTCGTTATATCAGTGTAACGCCCCGCCACGGTGGTATAGTGGTTATGGTACTAATCGGCTGCTGATCCGAAGGTCGCGGGAGTCGAATCCCGGCCGCGGCGGCTGCATTTCGATGGAGGAGAAATGTTGATGGCCCCTGTACTGTGCGATTGTCAGTGCAGGTTATAGAACCCCAGGTCGGTCGAAATTTCCGGAGCCCTCCACTACGGCGTCTCTCATAATCGGAGCTGATTTTGGGACGTAAAACCCCAGAAATCATTATATCAATGTATCGCGCCATGGCCGAAGAAGGCAGCGACGTAACATGTACTGTATTTCCAGCGATCACAAAAGAAAGAGGAAGGAGAATAAGATAGAAGAGAGGACAGAAGACAGGGCAGAACGCTGGCTCAGCAAAATGCTTCGAGTATGCCGACGTAACACACAGAAGCAGCGCGTAAAACCAACGAAAGACCCGTGGCGTTGGGTTTTAGCGGCTACAGGTGTTGGCTTGTGCAGCTCGAGGTACGGTTATCGAACCCCGGTCACAGCGGTCGCATTTCGATAATCGCAAAATGCAAGAAAACATCCATGTGCTTAATCTAGGCGTACGTTACAGATCCCAGGTGGTCAAAATTATTCCGGAGCTGTCCACTACCCGGTGTTTCTCACAATTATGTAGCTGGCCCTTACACGTAAAACCCGGTCAATTATTCTTCTTTAAAAAGAGAACAAAGAAAGCGAGGACATAAAGAAAACGAACACAGGGCAAGCGCTGAACTGTCAACTGATAATTTAAAGTAGCTTGTGATGTCAAAAGATCCCTGGTAGTAATCAAAAGACGATGAGCACGTGCAGTCTATATACGAACAGTTTATTGATAGAAGAGACACCTCGGGATTAAGCGAAATAGGTGGTGCCATGCTGGCACTCTTCAGTTTTAGCTGTGAACTAAGATTCTATACGACTTCTCTCTTTATTGCTTTTTGCGTACTTGGGAACGGTAGCGTCCAAGAAAGGTGCGTATATGCGTATTCTTGTGCAATGCAACTACATCGCTAATACGTCTATTTCTGACATTATTTCTATGCTGCCTTGCCCTGTCTTTAAAACACTGACCTGTTTGACCGCTATAAACATTCTTAACAACTTAACGATGTCTGACGGACTACATCAGGGGTGCAATTCGTGAAACTTTCTTCGTCATTTTTAGAGCAGCGCTGGCGTTCCACATTATCAATAGCATATAATATAGCATAGCGAGCTTTCAGGGGGCATGAAATCTATCTCGCTTTGCATGGAACCTGCTGGCAATTTCCTTTGGTTTATACGAAAACTCATGGACCTATATATAGGGCATCACGTGAAGTGGCCTCTTACAGAAGTATTTCCTCCCGACCGTATTTCTTTCTTTTGTGAACAGTGTGTGCGTACAGCTGTACTGAGATGTTTCTTTTACACGGCGCAGTGCTGTTACTAAAACTATTACTAAACTTTTAAATCGTGTAGTTTAGTGCTCCGGCACAACACAGACAGCTTTGAGGGGCGCCGCAAAAAAGAGAGGAGAAAAAATGGGGCAGGTGTGAAGGAGCGCGATCACATTACCCCACTCACTACTGCTCTGCAAAAACATCGCGTCTTCATCGGGTTGACTGACCGATATATCTGCCGAGATGTAGCACGCTTCATCGCGCCTACACAGTATTCAACATTTACGTTGTGTCTCTTTGTCCCGCTTGATAAGCGGAGTGCTCTCCCATGCGAGGAGCAGCCGTATGTAAGAAAACTGCACTTTACACGTCGAAACTACATACGCGAGTCTTTCCTCACATTCGTTGTAGAACCGTTGCAGACTGTGGACGGTGAGTCTCCGAGTGTTTCTTTTTTCTGGTTTTCGTTCGTTCTTATTTCGTTTTCAGGGCTCCAGGCATTATTGAACCGTGCAAAAGTTGGCCTTTCGGAACGTCGACTCGAAAATCAGAAAGAGTTCAGAACTAACTATAACCACTTGTAAATAGTGGACTTCTGTTCGCGCTGACGGTTCCAGCCGATCGAGGTGTGCGTACGGAGCTTCAAAAAGCCCAGCTAGCGACGGTAATAGTAAACGTAAGAAAGGGACCGATTACACTCTGGAGATGGCACCGCTAAGTAGGAATTAGAAAGATGTCACTTGATATCAAAGCGTAAAGAAGTCTAATTTCATAACAGTCTGCGACTTTCCCAAGATATAGGGGGTCCCGTTTGAGTCAATGAAGAACTGGTATAGCGGAGCTATACCGATTTTTTTCACTGCCGTTTGGAACACAGGATCTTGAAGTTCATAGATATCGAAGCCGCAAACCTGGTGGAGACAAGCCCGTCACCTTGGGCTGGCTTACAACGAAACTGTTCGTGGGCATAGCCGGAAGGCTAAAGTTTCACTTGCTACATCGTTTAAGGAAATGTTAAAGCCATCTGCAGTTCATTTTTTTTTTCCTCTGCGGAACCTTCCTCATAATTGCAACTGGTTTTGGCACGTAAAACCCTGTCAATTATTATTATCCAGTCATTTTTATTCACCTTAGCGTTGGAACTAATGACATGCGGGAGGAACTACCTTGCCAACAGCCTGCGGTCATCCTGCTGGTCGCAGGCAACAAAACCGATATACCATCCCCGCGATACGCTATCCTCGCTTGTCACGCGAGTGCACGCGAAGTTTGTTCACTTTCACCCGTGTGCAATGAAGAGTAGCGGTTTCGCACTTTTTGTTTGTTTACGATATGCTGTTCTATATGAGCATGCAATTTTGACGGGTAACATATATACACGATCATATAGATAATGTTATCGCGTGCGCGGCGCTACATTTATTTCTTTCTTTTTCTACGTCCGTCTATCTTTCCTTTCTTTCTCCCCTTCTTTGTGGCTTGATGTCTTGTGTTTGCTCTTTATCTATTGTTCCTTTTCATCTGTCTGTCGTTCCTTCCGTCTTTGCATCCTGGTTTCTTTCCTTCTTTTCGTTTTCCTTCTTCCTCTCGTAGAAACGGGCACCGTCTCGAACGGATTCGATTGATCCGCGAAGGTGATTACAGTCCTTCACGCTGCCACTAAAAGCTAATTGGTGTGAGCGAAACGCGGCGCGAGTCGGTCTGCCGCGCGGACGAAACATGTCCTCGATTTGCCTCGGGCAGACAACACTCTCCGCTAAAAACGCGACGTCGGACGATCAGGCCGGTCTCCGTGCAAGGGCTGCCAGCAGATATGCACACACACTCAAGCCGTTCCCGTCACTCGTAATCCCGCAAGGCCATTGCTGCCTTGTGGCGCTTTGTGTTGCTGAGGACGACGACTGTCTTGCGCAAGACGCCCTTTCACTGTCGGCGCAGTCACACACACGCGCGCGCGTCAGCGAACTCGCCGCTCGTTTCCTTCGTTTCTAACCCTGCCCCTCTTTTCTCTGTAAGCTTCCCGCTTCCCGTCTTTTCATTCTCCCAGCTTAAGGCAAGGTTGACTCGCATGGTCGCGAAGCTTTGGCCGAAAAGCAAGCCCCGAACAAAGTGTGAGCGACATAAACGGGGGCAAGGCGAATGGGGGGCGAGGGGTATGGGGGGGGGGGGGGGGGTATGGGCAGTATGGGACGGTTGAAAAGCGACTACGCGAGGAATGGACGAACGCCATTGGCGTAAACCTTTCGCAATAAAGAAAACGGCCAGATTTATTTACTGAAAAGCTATATTCTTCATAGATGGTTTTAAATATAGGTCTCATGCGGAAAAAAGAAAGTAACAATTTGCGCGATTTGTTGCGTATTGGCAAATGAGTTCTGCGGAAACCCTCAAGGTGAATTAACGTATATTAAAAGAAAGATCAGCGCCTACCTGTTTGTAGCACAAGGCGACAGGGAAATCCATACGGATTTCTCAGAAATGAAAGCTTCCAAGCTTTCGAAAAATTCGTATTTCGTATTAAAATTTCGAAACCCGGAAATTTCGTATTAATAATACAATATGTCTCTTCGTTGAAAGAGGACAAGGGGCCGGACATGACGCTATACAGGAAATCATGCTTGGAAAGTCAGCCTGCTTACGATGCGCGCCCCTCCAGTGTAATTCCGCTTTGTTGTTCTGTGGGTTACCGTAACGTCCGCGATTCGTCGCTGCCGTGGGTGTAGGGTTCTCGATGAAAAGCGGAGCGAGTAAAACGCCGCATAAGCGTCGGCTTCAGCGCTGTT
The DNA here is from genome assembly GCA_013339685.2 of Hyalomma asiaticum. Lineage (NCBI taxonomy): Eukaryota > Metazoa > Arthropoda > Arachnida > Ixodida > Ixodidae > Hyalomma > Hyalomma asiaticum. The sequence continues at coordinate 19,767 of JABSTT010004697.1, forward strand.
CGCTGGTCAGCAGTGATCGAAGAGACCAACAGTGAACATTTCTATTGGCGAAGAAACGATGTTCAGTGCAAGAACGCGAGGATTTGCGCGGGGACCTTTTCATCAGTCGATTGCAGCGTAACTTTCCATTACGGAATTTTAGAATGCGAAACCACCTTTGCGGTAACTGAGTCCGAACGTGCGGTGCAACATCAATTATACTCGAGGTAAAGAGGTTTCATGCGCTGATTAAAAGGGGTAGAATATAAAGTTCATTAACCTGTTCGAAATACGCCCTTCTACTGCCTTAAAAATTTTTACATTTGCTGTATCAAAAGCAATATACGTACACTGACCTTAAACATAAACCCAGATCGTTTCTCCTCGGCTGTCAAAGACACAAGTAAAAATGATGCGCGTGTACGTAAGGGCGTTGACTTCTCAAAATCGTCCAACGTCTGTACCTAAGTTTTCATCGTTACTGTAACGGACGTTGTGCTTTCTTGTCCAACCAATACTGAGTCCGGCTGCGTAAATATACTGATAGTGCACTGTGTTAGCGTAAGACCTTGTGTGCGCGTAGTGCTTTTGCCTACGTTTTCAAGCAAGGCTTGTAAGTCTAGCCTGCGTCCGCGTAGTAGGCGCTGTTGTATACTCATCACGCCAAACCCTGGCGCCCTCCATAGAATGGCGGAAGAAACTAATGCATTGGCTTCCTCCGCCACGTTATATACGCCGAGCTGGAGTGGAGAGGAAGTTGTTACCGGCGCTGTAAGGAGGAAAGTAGAAAGAACATAATGCCACCACACAAACACACGCAGCAGTTGCAGCACGGTAACGGAATTTTCGCCAGAAACGAAGGATGACCGGCCGCCAACAACTCCACCTCCAACCAACGCAAACGAGCTTGCCTTTGCTTGCGTCTCCGCGTGTTTGCGCCGTTTGCGCCAGCCTGCGCCCTCTCGCCTCATCCCCCCCCGACCGGCGAGAAGGAGCCGGACATTCTGGCGCCTCCTCCCGGCCCCATTGCAGCTGGCGACATCTCGGCGCCCCGTGCATTGCGCCGACGCCCGCCAACGCTTTGAGCCATGCCCTGCGTTTTTATCTCCGGTGGGGAGGGAGGGGGGGGGGCGGTATTCTCCCACGTCTGCTTACCGTCTTGCGTAGGACGTTTCGAAGACGGATTCATTGTCCCTCTGATGTCGCTCCCGCTTAGTTCGCGTGGCTGACGTCTTTGAGACGTCAGCCACGCGAACCAAGACGTTAATCCCCCAATAAGACGTCTTTTTGGTCTTGTGTGCTAGCTGGGGAGTGCCTCTCGCTCCAAGGTAAATCCCGCGGATTTCAGTTGGCCGA
>JABSTT010004698.1:0-21642 GCA_013339685.2 Hyalomma asiaticum
GCTGCGGCAAAGGGGAGTGACCGTTACTTAAGGAAGAGCAGAAAGAATGGCGAAACTAGCCTGATACCTCTCTCTCTCTCCTCGAATGAGGATTCGCGGCTACGGCGCTGTCCGTTCCTGGTCGACGCACCTGTGATATCGTTCAAATCGCGCTCGACTGCACGCTAGTCGATAACCACATCACGGGAACCTCATAAACGTCATTTGTCGCGAGTCATTTTCGTCGCTGATAAAGATGAAGTTCTTTGGGATAACGTTGGGCTCACTGCCTCTGCGTGTGCATTCCCTTTACTCGTGAAATAGCGGCCACAGTTTTCGCAGGCACGTGTCTTCTCAATCCCAACCTTAAATGACGCCTGGCGACGCTTAGCATTACCAAGTGCACTTTCTCGTGTCCATTGGTAATGTACAACAATTGAGAACGCCGGGTATGTGGCCGCTCGTCGGCGAAGAATACCGGCGGAAATATGCAGGTCTCCTGTGCGGGAGTGCAGTGTCCTTAGCAAGCTGACCTCGCCGCCTTGCGCTGAAAGGCTAGCATTAGTTGATTCTCTTGAACACGACGTTGGGGCTAGACATAAGCGCTGACTTTCGGGTTGCCTCCACGGCTTGTGCAGGCACATATAGGCAAGGGGGGGCCCAGGGGGCCGGGCCCCCCTGGGCCCCCCTCGAAATTTGTCCCGTCAGCCAGTAACGCAGGGGTATAGAGGCACAAGTACAAATAGCCCCGTGCGCAGTTAAAGAAATGTATAACAAACTATATCCAAAGAACTGACCAAGAACAGCTACACAAGAAGCTTTATTCCCAAAACATTTCAAGTCCAAAAGCTCTCCCATATGTCCGAGGCGATAGTGAAACTATCGCCCGTATTCACAGAAAAAAAGGCATCCGAGTGACTCGCAAGCCTACGAGGGCATGTTCTCTACATATTGCCAAAGACCGTTCACCGATGGAGAGAGCCCAAGGAATTGTATACAAATATGCGATACGAGCTACATACGCGAAGCGAAAAACCTCAAAGAAACATTTCTACAGCACAGGAATGACCTCTGAAATTTCGCAAGAGATCGCAACCCGATAGCCGAACATTTCCAAGACAGCGACGACCACCGTATCAATCTTCCTGACAGAACGGTCATACCAACTGAAAAAAAAAAAGACAGTTACTGCTTTGAGATCGCCGAAAGAGACAGAAAATTGTGTAACACAGGAAATTTTCATGTATCTAAGGCATGCTTGTTGGAAACGAAATTACGAGAACGAACAAAATGTTGCCATATGGCTTCGAAACCAGAAAAAAACGACGTTGTCTGCCCGTACTTCATGCAACTTTTCTTCGTCGCATCGGTTATGTTTAGATAGACGGTTGGTTGGTTGTGTCGGGGTTTTCTGTGCCAAAGCGACCATGGCTATATTGCGCGAAACGAGGATTCTTATCTACGGTCAGGGCGCTCGGTAGTTGGATTGCTTCAAAGAACACTGCAAAGAATGACAGGAGATAAGAAAAAGATAGCGTTGACTCCACCGGTGGATTCCCTGTGGAAATGTCTTTACAAACGAGAGGAGCGGTGTCTTTGTTGCTGCAGAGCTATCAGGCGGTATATTGCGGGCGTCATTTGTACAGTCGCGTAGTGGCGGCAACTTAGAGAGCATTCAGGTGCTTTGTTTGACTGATAGCTGAGCGGCGTGGGAACACGCACGCGAACTGCTTTGCTTTGCCGCAGGCGCAGAGTCTTTCCATGACCGGACGACGGAAGCTAACCGAAAGCTTGGAAAAGGAGACTTTTGTATGGAAAGCAACGACTTCGACGATCCATTAATCCGTTCAACCCCGCTGGCACCTCAACGAATCCCACCACCTATTTTCCGCTGCCTGTGTCGAGGGGCAGGCTCCCGCGTGGCGGGAGGAGTCAAAAGGGTAAACAAACAGGGTAAACAGGGGGTGCTTGTAGTTCAACGGAAGGGTGCTACAGGCGAGCGACGTTCATTCCATAGATAGATGACCTGAAAGCTTCCCTGAAACGGCGCTTTGCAAACCCTCGGAAAACACTGAAAAGTTTGCAATTTGTGTTGCCAAAGGACGCCTGCAAGGGCAAATCTGAATCTGTGCAGCCGGCTTTCGATTTTTACCTCAGAGATATGACAACGGCGCATATCCTTACGCTAAAGGACGGATGGGAAATCTGGAACATTAAATGGCAAGTCACGCAAGAGGAGGAACTTCCTCGCTCTGTGACGGACGCTTTACCTGAGTGCGACAAAGCCCTTTTCCCGAACGTTCACACACACATCAAAATATTGGCAACTGCCCCAGTGAGTACAGTTGCCGCAGGACGCAGCTTCTCGACACTGAAAAGAGTAAAGGAACCGAACAGCTGAAGAGCGGCTTAATGGCCTGGCTCTTATGTCCATTCAGCGGATGCAGGTCAGTATCGACGAAGTTATCACCGTGTTTGTGGAGAAACCGCGACGCATGGAAATTGCAGCGTGAACCATTCTTTTCTGCCAAGCTGCATGTTCGTTTTTTTCTTCTTTTGCATTGACTTTTACTATACTGTAAAACCATTCGCAATTCCATTATTTAATATTGCTTCCTAAAACGAACGTTAGCGTTGTGCGTCTTTTGTGTCATGAAAGCATCCGTGTTTTGGTTCTTCGTGGTCCAATAAAATTCTTTTCCCGAATATGCCTGTTTTTTCGTATAGGAATTGCTGTCATAAAGTGGCTCACATTCTTCTCGCATGCCTGGCGTTGAGACAGTGTGTGATAAGTTGCGTAGGCAAAGCGTCCGACAAATATTTTTTTATTTGCTGCACATCCGTAAGTGGGCGCCCGATTCCATTGCATTCCTTTTTTTTTTCTTTTTGTCACTCTTCTTTCCGTCACTGACTCTGTATGACCCTTCTTCGTCGAGATTACTTTCTGTGTGCACGAGAAAGTAATCTTTCTCGTGCACACGCACTTGCTTTACTGCAGTGTCAAAAACTTGCTTTCCATCTCGGATCAACTCGCCTGTTGTGCTGCATTCCACTCTGTTCTCATTCTCGTCTAATAATTAAGCACCTTCGATATTCCCGGGCAAGTTCTGTATAATAATGACCAGGCTGTTTGTTACGTTGGCGGCGGCCACGCCGCCTCTGACAAGAAGGAGTCAGTGTCACCATGCAGAACAGCCACGTTTATTTTCCGTAGCGAATATATACTAAAGAAAAGAGGGAAAGGGCAGGAGGAAACCAAAGGGAAAGAATGGCGCATGCGCGGTCCACACTTGCGCTTATCACGGGAAGCGCGTGCACTGTAACACTGTTATTGGTGCTCCCTATTATGTATAGTCTGAAAAGGGCCTTTAAAGGTCAATAAATGATGATGACGATTTCTTGCGAAGAATTAGGCCTTGCCCCTCCCGCCCCGAAAAAAAGCCTGGCTACGTGCCTGGGCTTGTGCATGGCTTGTGTATGGCTTGTGCAAGGGAAATCCCCATGTACAGCTTATTTCCTGTAGGATAAAAAAAATGCGTATTGAGTATGGTGTTGATGCCTTTTTCGGTGGCAATGAAAATGAGTAGTTCACGTGGCAAGAACGATAGACGTGCAAGGACAGGTGCAAGAGGAAGTGACAATGCCTGCGCTGTCAACAAACACGTCGATAAATATACTGCATGTTCTTACAGAGCGGTATAGGCCTCGTGCGCTCCTGTTTCGAATCGTGCGCGCAGCGTCGCTGTGGCCACTAGCGGCGGCCGCCGGAAAAAACTGCGAGTTTTCTCACAGCCGGTCATGCGAGCATGCGTACGCGGCGGGGATATTTTACATCTACGCTCTGTCGCGTATATGGATTCTATAGTAGCTTTAGGAACACTATCAGGAAGGTACCAACGATGGAATTTTATCCGTTTCCCTGTAAATGAAACGATGGTGTTTGGTTTGCAACCGCTGGGCGCGCCCAGTGAAGCTGCCGCTCGTTGGTAAATATCTTTTTACGTGCTCGGAGTTCTGTTCGTCACTCGAATGGCCCCAACAGGATCAGGTGCTTTAGTCGCGCAGCTCCCTGCAAATTTAATGTGCGACATCCGCGAATTGCATAAATAGTTCTGACTCTCATGATCGGTTGGTCGTGAGACGACCCACAGGCGAAAAAAACACATTTTAACATATTCAAAGCAACGATTTCGCGCAGTCTAAAAACAAGATCGGGGATATCTCGCTTTGTGATCATGCGTGCGTACGTAGCATATGTCGATGGCTTGTTCCAAGTGCACTGTACGATATGCCGTCGTATAGGCGTACACGGTCAGCGCCACGGAGGTGCGATAAGTTTGCACAATTTTTCTTTATTTTGTGCAGCTGACGACGATGCGTTTCCAGAAGTGCCTGTTTACATGCAATTCATAGAACAAAACCTACCTGTTCGTCTGCGGAGGACTAGGACGGCGCATAAGAAATCATTCAAAGCAATAATCAGCCACCGCATGACAGCTATAGCGTGCTGATTTGACGCGTTAACAGTGCTATAAAGCGAAAAGACCATTGCTACGTGAGGTCCCTACGTTTTATTTTTGTTTTTTTTTATTATTTAGGGCGGCTGCTAAGGCAAAGCAACCAGCCAAGCTTTCTGGTGGTGCACACCGACCACGAAACTAGCGAGCTCGCTAGGTTACCGTTAGATTAATTTTCTGAATTCATGCTTTACAAAACACGCATATGAAATACACCAAGGAAAGTTTACTGTGAGTTTCTAAACGCACGCCGCAATCCACGCTCGTCTGCGCAATGCGCTGACCGATTTCTAACGGATCGACGGCACTGAGCAGTTCTCGCAGTATGTGTGATTATAACGGCGTATAAGTCGCCCCCGCGAGCCAGACTGCTCCTTCTAAACTATCGTCAACGTTGGCGTTCCGCCTGTAGCAGCAAAACAGTAAACGGGGCTCGCCTTTCGGCGCAACTTCGAGCTATGCTCCGGAAAGCGAATGCATGGCCTCCAAGATTTGCCCGCGCCAGGAACTCGCAGATAATGCCCATCCTGGCCGCTGTGGCGCTGCGCGGTGAGAGAGCGGTGGCGCCGCCAAGCGAGCGCACTAGGCCTATATAGAATATCTTACACATGCGGTAGTGTCGAAATCGGATAGACTAACAGACGGATTACAAAGTTAGGCCATGGCGAACATGCCAAGACCTAGGAGATAAGGTTCCCTATTGAAAATGCGCTGGTCGCCCATCACCATATTCCACCATAACCACCATTGGCATGGTGGTTTTTGTGGTGGACATGGTGGTTACATGGTGGTTGCATGGTGGGTAATATTTTGTGCTTCATTAAATGCACACCTAAGTGGCTGAACGCGCCCCATCCTCTTTTCCACCGGCGCCCACTTGCGTCGCAGTTATTGCGACGCAAATAAAGGATCAAATCACAACAGCAAACGAAAACTGAAGGTGCCTTCTCTTAATGAGAGAATTCGCCTACCCTCTACATTGCTCTGGCTTTTCTGTGATTGTTTTTGTCCACACAATAGTAAACAACTGTACGGAGGTGCACGAGAGGCCTGGACGGGCCCAGTCAAATAAATGTGCATTCAGCGAGGCACATGCTATCAATCACCATGTAACCACCATGTCCACCATAAAAACCACCATTGAGTTGGTGGTTATGGTGGATTATGGTGATGGGTGGCAGGCGGATTTTCAATAGGGATTGTCTTTTCCGTTTAACGATTGCCGCGAATGCGGCTGCGTGCCTTTGTTAGATGCGAAGCAGCTTATGGTAAAAGCCTGTTCCGTGCCTGCGCCGTCCGCACTGCGCATGCGCAACAGCTGGCCCACGCTGGCAAGGAACGGGAACGCGCCCTCGCCCGCGAGAGCCAATGCTGCCGCAGGCAGCGTCTGCTAGCTTGTTTCTCGATTGAAAAAAGTTGGCAGATTCCACGTGCAGTGGGAATTGAGGAAATGCGAAGCACGCATCAGGAACGTAAAATGGATTTGCATTTACGTTCGTGATGCAGTCATGTTACGGCATGCTAATTTTCGTATACATCCCGTTAACGAAACGCGTGGCATGTAAATCATGTCGCTCATGACATGCATATCACTGCTCGCTCTGCGCAACCGTTCACTGGGCACCCCGTACATATAGGCACTGGATCTTGACCTGCAATACAGTGGCGGTGCGAGATTTCTCTTGTGCCTAATTTAACCATAAGGATTCGCAGCGTGGGCATTAACTAAAACTAATCCGGATCTCGGCACGATCTACGACGTGGGAGCGCTGGCACCTCATAATGACGAGGAGCATAAATGACAACGCGTGTGTAAATATACAGACATGTTGTCACTCATTTACATGCATGAGTGGGCAATGTCACGGGTGATTTACGGTAACACCGAACCATCCCCTGTGCTTCGCCCACTCGTCTCGGTTCACTTCGCGGAGATTTTTTTCTGCAGCATGGCATCCTTAAGCCCATCGCTTTAAGATACGGACATACATCTGAGAACGTAAATTATATTCGGATTCGCTAGGTGTTCTGGCTTGGTTTAGGGGAAGCGGGAGGGGGAGGGTTGAAGTACGGTAAACAGTATGGTATACGCGAAGAATTTTGTCAGGGAGCAAGACCACCCAGACAGTCTCCGAGGGTGTGGCGCTGTGTTCACTTGATGGCTGTTCAGGCACGTCACTCAGGCAGGATAGTCCTTCTTTTTATTTTCTTTTTTTGACGCTGCTCTGTTCCCCACATGGGAAATAACGGTGCAGAAACTTCGCAGAAAAAGTTGCTTACCTGACGCTTCGCATAGGCGTAACCTTTGGCGCCTGCACTGCCACAGTGACTTCCCACCATTTCATGCAGGGAGGACTGAGAAGACTAGCTCTCGTCTAGATAGCGACTGTCGCAGCTTCCACAGGTAGCCTGCTTTTAACTGCACGGTAGTCCATGGACGTGAGGTCCAAACTCACCTGCTGTCAGCATACATATTCTGTTGGTCTCTCTCACATACTTCGTCGATGGTTCCTGGACAACTTGCTACGTTATTCGATTTGCAATTTCATTTTAGCCTAGTTTTACCATGATGGTAATTACTTCAACTTTTTCTGCCCTGAACATATGTTCCTATATCGTTATGTTATACTGAACTCAGGTGTACCGCAACTGCTCAGTGCTCGGACTTCTCCTGTTCCTGATCTTTATAAACGACATCCCTGCCAACATTTCTTCATCCATTCGGCTATTCGCTGATGACTGCGTTCTTTATCGGCGCATATCCTCTCCCAATGACCAGCTTATCCTCCAGGAAGACTTAAACAAAATTGAAAATTGGTGTACTGATTGGCTTATGTCCCGCAACGTTTCTAAGTGTAAGTACATGTGTGTTACCCGCAGGCACACAACCCTGCATTTCCGGTACTCTCTGAAATCTTCAGCTCTCACCCATGTCGACTCTTACCGTTATCTCGGAGTTACAATCACTGATCAACTCACGTGGACTGCGCACATAGCAAACCTTATAGAAGACTGCTCCAAATCACTTGGCCTCTGAAGCGATCACTTTTTCTGTCCCCAACTCCTGTCCGCAAACTCGCTTACGAAACGTTCATTCGTACTAAACTTGAGTATGCCTGATCAATTTGGAACCCTCACCAGAATTTTCTTATTAACTCACTCGAGGCAGTGCAGAATCGCGCGGTACGTTTTATTGCTTCAAACTATGACTGGCATTTTAGTATCACTTCCATCAAATCGTCCTTATGCATACCTAGTCTATCTCATCGCCGTAAGATTTCACAACTTTCCCTTTTCCGCAAACCGTAGTATAAGTTCTCTCACCTCACAGACACTATTTTGCTTCCTCCCTACCGCACCTCAAACCGTCTGTTTAATAACCTCAATGTTCAACGCTCACATGGCACCACTAAAGCATTCAAGAAATCCTTCTTGCCAACTGCTATTGAGCTATGGAACGCGCTGCCCGAACATATAGTCAATGAACAAGACTGCAATAAATTTAGAGACTTACTTTCATGTTTTCTAAACCCGTAATCTGCCACCTTCACACTGTTACTTCACGTACTATCCATTTGTAATTGCATTTATAGCACTTGTTCGACCTGTTACACTGTATTTATTTCGATTTTGCAATTCAAATCATGTATGCTGTATTTTGAGAACATTTTTTTATCGTTGTATAATGACCATGCTGTTTCTGATGCTTTTGTTCCCCCCCCCCCCCCCTTATGTAATACCCTGAAAAGGGCCCTTAAGGTTGAATAAATGAAATGAAAACTGTTGTCTGGGGCTTTTGCTTCGCTTTTGTGTGCGTTTATTCTATCGCTTTTATAAGAACCTCGCGTACATTGTGGACTTATGATTTTGTGGACTGGAACGGAGGGTGAGCCGTAAGGCACAAAACGCTATAGCCACTGTCAAGATTACCCAACGTCAGCTTTATATCGCTACACTAAGGCTAACTACACTAGTACACCTTTACTACTACTACTACTACTACTACTACTACTACTACTCTGTCTACTAGCGATAGCCACCATCGTTATTATGCAATGGCAGCTTCCTATCGCTGCACTAAGGCTGGCTAGTCTAGTACACTACTACTATGCTACTACCATGCTACTACTACGATACTACTATACTACTGCTACTATACTGCTACTACTATACTACTACTAGAGAGAGCCCCCATCGGGATTATGCGACGGCAGCTTCTATCGCTACGCTAAGGTTTGCTGTACTACAACACCTCTCTACTGCTGCTACTGCTGCTACTATAACTACTACTACTACTACTACTACTACTACTACTACTGCTACTACTACTCTGTCTACTAGCGATAGCCACCATCGGAATGATGCAACGACACCTTCCTATCGCTGTACTAAGGTTCGCTACACTTGTACACTACTACTATGCTACTACCATGCTACTGCTATGATACTACTATACTGCTGCTGCTATACTACTACTACTATACTACTACTACTATACTACTACTAGAGAGAGCCACCATCGGGATTATGCGACGGCAGCTTCTATCGCTACGCTAAGGTTTGCTGTACAACACCTCTCTACTACTACTACTACTACTACTACTACTACTCTGTCTACTAGCGATAGCCACCATCGGGATGATGCAACGACAGCTTCCTATCGCTGCACTAAGGTTCGCTACACTGGTACACTACTACTACTCTACTACCACGCTACTACTATGATACTACTATACTGCTGCTACTATACTATTACTACTATACTACTACTAGAGAGAGCCACCATCGGGATTATGCGACGGCAGCTTCTATCGCTACGCTAAGGTTTGCTGTACAACACCTCTCTACTACTACTACTACTACTACTACTACTACTACTACTACTACTACTACTACTACTAATACTACTGGTGCTACTATCGTTACACCACCACACCAAGGTCGAATCGCTACATGCCGGCTATTTCAATCGCGTGTGGCTCATACGCGCATATCGCATGCGGAATAAGCCATACGTAGAATGAAAAATCAGTAGTCTTCATTGACTTAACATCCCAAAGTCTAGTTAAACAGCGGAGGTGCTGCTTTTTTTTACACGAAATGAAGGACAAAGTCACTCCTGGTTTCAAACTGATTTATTTCTCTTCCCCAAGGAGTGGCGACTGCCCGCTTCATCAGCAGTCTCAACTCTAGCTCTGTTATTCGCACTTCTTGGACTCGTCTTCATTCTTTCTTCTCTTCTTTGTATTCTTGTTCGTACTGTAGCTGTAAAGCTCTCCCTAGCTCCACTCACCTTTTTTTTGGCGCCTTCTCTCTCTCTCCACCAGCTGTGCTTAGCGCGGGATATATGCCACCGGCCAACGTCCTCTCCGAGTTCCTCAATGCCTTTTTTTCTACCTCTCGCCCATGGAAAGTTCTGCCACAATAGTCGGTAAAACACAAACATATACTGTTCCCATAAATGCATGTTCTGAAAGCAGAGGTCATGATACTAGCGTGCCGATCGTGGGTGAGCAGGTTCGAATGGCTGCTCCCCAATAAAATTAATGCCTCTACCTTCCCTCTCTGCAACTCATTTCAGGCTCCCTCCAATTTGGTCGAAATTGGGCGACGGCCCCAGCTGCGAATAAATTTCGGCCATCACCACCTTCCGCCGTAAATAGGATGCGTTGCTGTTTGCCATGCAACATTTATTCGTAAATGCACGAGCGTTGGCACCACAGCTTCAAGCATGGATGTTTCGCCTAAGTATGTAGCATTCAAGCCAGACGTCCTTACAACACGTTCTGTAGAATCTGACTAGACGACGATGGATGTTCCATGAAACCTCAATAAAAAAAATCTAATGCATTTGTCACCAAACTAGACTTGCAAGTATATGACTTTTGAACAGACTAAACAGAAGCCTGCACTGATGACAATGTTATGCCAGAGTTACATTGAGCACGGCGAAAAACACGCCTGAACAGGAAAAGACAAGGGACAAAATGAAGCGGTAGTAAATCAAGCGGCTCGTTAGGCCTGACCAGCAACAGCTTCCACTGCTACAAACTCGTCGGGTATTTTAACAACTGCCAACCACATATCACAGTGACAATGTCACCAATCGCGAGCTGTGAGACACGGGAAGAAGTTGCCGGAAAAGCTTGAAAGAATCGACGTATTCGTTGACCGAAAATGACCGTATTAAAGCTGGACAATTGAGTTTTAGGCCCCTTTGGTGCAGTAGCAAAACGTCAACAGTGGGCCGAAGACCGAGTCAGAGCCAAGTGTGATCAAAACAAAAATATATTTTCATGAAAGAGGCAGTTACACAAAAGTGCACAAAAACGGCTCTTCAACATACAAACATTGATGGGTTACAAACTTAACAAGGAACCAAATATACAAGCTCAAATATACGGGCTCATGGTTTAAAATAGGGAATAAAACAGAAGGAGTCCCGTTCACCAGGGCCGCTGGAAGTGATTCGTCAAAATGAGGCTTGCAGGTTGTTCTCGACGGTTGGTCGGCAGGGCAGCCTCGTTCAACTTTCCTTCTTTCACAGTATCACATAACAGCTCACTGAAGAATGTTTGCTACTGGCTGACGTTAGCGGTTTCCTTAAAAATGTTTCGGCCTTCTAGAAGTTTCTGCGAAGGTATGCGCAAAGCTGAGCGAAAGCTCTCTATTAAACTGGTTGCTCCTTTGCGTCGGAGGCGATTCCTTCTTCTTCGCCTTTGATTGATTGATTGATCGATTGATTGTGGTTCGGAAAGGACGGTAATTTCTGCAGCCCATGTAGGGAGCACGGCTAAGCGTCCGTGGGGGTGGGGAAAAGGGAGTGAAAGAGATAGAGAGAAAGGCCGTAGTGGAGGGCTCCGGTAATTTAGACCACCTGGGGTTCTTTAACGCGCACTGACAACGCACAGTACACGGGCCTCTGGCATTTTCGCCTCCATCGAAAATGCGACCGCCGCAGCCGGGATCGAACCTGCGTTTTTCGGGTGGCAGCCTTCGCCTGATTGATTGATTGATTGATTGTGGTTCCGTTAGGAAGGACGCTAATTTCTGCAGCCCATGTAGGGAGCACGGCTAAGCGTCCGTGGGGGTGGGGGAAAGGGAGTGAAAGAGATAGAGAGGAGAGAAAGGACGTAGTGGAGGGCTCCGGAAATTTAGACCACCTGGGGGTTCTTTAACGTGCACTGACAACGCACAGTACACGGTCCTCTGGCATTTTCGCCTCCATCGAAAATGCGACCGCCGCGGCCGGGATCGAACCCGCGTATTTTGGGTGGCAGCCGAGTACCGTAACCACTACACCACCGCGGCGGACTCCTTCGCCTTTCGCGGTTAGCGTTGGCGCGTACTGTCCGATTTCTCCTTCTCTCCCTGTCCGTCTCGCGCGCCATCGCTAAGATGCGATGGCTCACTGCGGCTTTGTAGACTCGCTTACGGCGTAGCCGTACACAGCTATCGCGGAGCAGTATCTCAGCGGCTTAAAGGTTGGCAGATGCGTCTCCTCAAGCCGCCAGTCCTGCGCACAATAAAGTAGAAGAGAGGTTCGGGCATTCAAAAACCACACACACACACACACAAACCTAAGGCACGCATAAGCACGCACAAGTCCCAACTTGATATAGGCTCGAACTTGCTCGTACTCTTAAAGAGGCCCTGCAGTGCTTTTCTAACACTGTCTGTACATTGTAACATAATGAACACTGCTGCCGGCGAGCGAAGCTGGCTGCGATCGCGCGTCAAGGACCTGTCGAACGCTATAGGGATCGCATGATGAGACAGACTTGCCATTTTAGAGGAAAATGCGACCCCCTCAAATCGAACCAACCCCGACGAAATACATTGCAGCCGAATTTTACTCGATTTTAATTAATATGCCAAGGCTATACGATTGCCATTATAGAGGAAATTACGAGCGATTTCAAATCAACCCAAACCGCGCGAAATACATAGCAGGCGAATTTTGGTTCGATTGTAATTAATTTGCCAAGGCTATACAATTGCCATTATAGAGGAAAGTGAGACCTCGTTCATATTGAAACAAACCGCACGAAATACAAAGCAGGCGGATTTTACTCGATTTTAATTAATCTGGCAAGGTTCTAGACTTGCCACTTTAGAGGAAAATGCCACATCGTTCAAATCGAGCCAGACCAGACGAAATACATAGCAAGAGAATTTTACTCGATTTTAATTAATTTGCCAAGGCTATAGACTTGCCATTTTATAGGAAAAGGCGACCCCTTTCAATTGGAACCAAACTGGAGGAAATACATAGCAGCCGAATTTTACTCGATTTTAATTAATTTGCCAAGGCTATACAATTGTCATTATAGAGGAAAATACGAGCGCTTTCAAATCAACACAAACTGCACGAAATACATAGCAGGCGAACTTTACTCAATTTTATTAATTTCCTAAGGCGATAGACTTCCCATTATAGAGGAAAGTGCGGCCTCGTTCATATTGAAACCAACCGCACGAAATACATAGCAGCCGAATTTTACTCGATTTTAATTAATTTGCCAAGGCTATACAATTGCCATTATAGAAAAAAATAATACGAGCGCTTTCAAATCAACCCAAACCGCACGAAATGCATAGCAGGCGAATTTTACTCGATTTTAATTAATTTTCCAAGGATATACAATTGCCAATATAGAGGAAAATGCGACCCCGTTCAAATCGAACCAAACCGGAGTACATACATCGCACACAAATTTTACTCGATTTTAATTAATATCCTAAGGCATTAGAGCTGCCATTTTAGGGGAAAATGCGACCCCTTTTAAATGGGACCACACCGAACGAAATACATCGCACACAAATTTTACTCGATTTAATTATTTCCTAAGGCATTAGAGTACGTAGCACGCGAATTATACTCGATATTAATTTGCCAAAGCTATAGACTTCAACCATCAACCATACATCAAACATATAGACAATCAACCAGTTCACTGCCCATGGCCAAATAAAATACAATGTGTCACATGTAGATTTGGGGCCCCCAGAACTCAAAGTGAGTCGTGGATAGGGTCCGTATATATGACATTTAGCGGTATGCATCAAGAGATTCTTTGTAGATGGCTTGCAATAATTATGTTTCTAATTTTTGCACTTGGTGAGACAATGTAGTTGAGCGAGACATGCATAAATATCTAGGCTGCGGTGACGACTTGTTTCTTTGCCCCCTCGCAAAACCATCGTGCTGTTCCTTTAGATTATTCGTCGTATAGGTACAAATGCGTGAATTATGAACTGTCTTTCTTTCGATATATATATATATATATATATATATATATATATATATATATATATATATAGCCCAGCTTATTCGAGCTAACCTGTCACACTTTCCCCAGCACCTGCGTCCAGTTGAACACTATTGCTGGTGCTGCACAGGGTGCAGAATATCACAATGTGTGCACACAGCAGCCGTTTCTCCAAATCAGAGACAACACCTACCATGTGCAGCTGTTGTAATTTGTTGTGGTCCCTTTAAGCGTAGTCAGTTGGACCCAGATGCATGGAAAGGAGATATGGGTTCATCATCATGATCAGCCTGTCTACGCCCACTGAAGGGCCAAGGCCTCTCCCATGGATCTCCAATTATCCCTGTCTTGTGCTAACTGGGCCCAATTTATCCCCGCAAACTTCCTGTTTTCATCTGCCCACCTTACTTTCTGCGGCTCCTTGCCACGCTTGCCTTCTCTAGGAAACCACTCTGTTGCCCTAATGACCAACGGTTGTCTTGTCCTTGCATTATATGGCTCGCCCACACCCATTTCTTCCTAAAATCTATTAATATGTCTCTTACACGCGTTCCTTCCCTAACCCACTTCGCTCTCTTCTTGTCCCTTATGGTTACACCTACCATTTTCCGTTCCGCATGCTTATACTCAAATACAAAGGAAATGTATATTTTGTCAGAATTCCCTCGTACTCTGGCATTTTCCACTCCATAGCTCGCTGCGTCGTCCTCAATTTAAGCTGGACCCCCTTAGTCAGCCTCCAAGTTTCTTCCCCGTAGGTGAGTGCCGGTAAGATGTAGCTATTATACACTTTCCTCGGCAGAGGTAGTGGTAAGGTACTATTGCTTATCTGACAATGCTTGCCGAATGCACTCCACCCCATTCTAATCCTTCTAATTACCTCGGCCTCATGATTCGCATCAAGGGTGGCCTAAGTAGACATATTCGCTTACTTCTTCCAATGCCTCGCCAGCTATCTCAAATTGTTGTGCTCGCCTAAGGCTATTGAACATTGTTTTCTGCGTGTTTTCAGGCCCACTGCTCTACTTTGTCTATTTAGGACATGGATTAAGCCGAATTAAATGCGCATTCAGCGAGGCATGCATCACACCATGTGCCCACAATAAGCCATCTTTTGGGTGGTGGTTTTCATGGAGTATGGTGGAAGTGATGTTCGGCGGATTTTAGGCAGGCTTAAGTCATTGATTGCGAGCATAACAGTCATCGTCTTCGTAATTCTTTCTCGCAATTATTCATAATTTCGATGTAGTGATGGGTATTTGCTTTGGCTATAGTTACATCTGAGATAAGTACTGACACGGCGAAACTTACCCCCCACGTTTCATTGGCGTCGTGAACCTCCTCGTTTACCGCCCGAGCCAGCAGTAGCCGGACGATGTCGCGCTCGGCCGCGAACGACAAGTTGGTGCTGTCTTCGCAAACTCCTCCAAGGGTGAAGTACACATTAATGTTAGTTATGTTTTACGGCGCATAAGCGGCTAAGGCTATCATGCGCGAGACACATGGTGTTCGCTTGAGAAAAAAGTTGGTTAACCTCGATGAGCCCTTGCCTGGGCAAGTGATCCGATGGTGCAACTAGTTCAAATAGGGTGGAGACCTTGTCCACCATCTCGACATGATAAAGTGGGTGAGGTCAGCAATGTATGATGACATAGTTCCAAGTAATGATGCACGGTGCGATCAATGAGGATGTTTAGTGACTTGTATAGAGGTCTAAAATTCATCCGCACTGAAAGTGCGGAAACTAGTAGATTATTAAAATAATGAGAATGGCGTGGAATGTGTACAGCGGGTTGGTGGACAATGTATAGTGCAGTACAAGAGCATGTTTTAAAGTTTTCCTAAAAATCCTGCTTCCCTTAAAAATAATCAAGATAGATCATGTTTCAACAAGCGCATCTTCGCCTAAAATCAGTGAAGGGCGAACAGGGATGTGTTGGCTATAAAATACAGTAAAATACGTTTTCCTCAAGTTATCGAGTTCTCTGTAAGAGAACGTGATGTGGCTTATTGTTAGCTCGTCTCCGCGGCTTACACAACAGGGCTTCTCTTGCTTTGTTAGTATGAAGCTTTGTGTAATGTGTGTATGGCCTATGCGAAGACGGCATAGTATTAATTCTTTGTCGCGTTTTTGGTGCACGCAAGGTTTCCATTCGCCTAGCACGGGCTTTATTCAGTGTAGATTGTTATTGCGTTCTTCACTGCGAGCGAGCTGCCACTTGTCAATTAGTTTGGGTTGTATTAATTTCATGCAGTCTCTAGGCGGTACGCTCATTTTCGTTATTTGTGTTGAGCCTGTGCTGCGCATACGTCAGCTCTTTCATTGCCACTAATTCCGACGTGGCTCGGAACCCAGCATATTTTAATGTTTTGTCCTGATGTATTGACTTTTACTGAATTGCGTATGACATCTCCCACTAGCGGTGGGACTGGGTTTCTCGAATGAATAGCTCTGAGCACGCTGAGAGAGTGTTTATATTCTCACGGCGCTTCTGGAAAGCAAGGTGACAGCAGGGCTTCTGGACAGCAGGGCTTCCGTGTTCGGGCGTCGTACCCGGCACGTTCCACCAAGATGTTGCGAGGCCGAAGTTGTTGACGAGGCGACGTTTATTCGGGAGGCTCTGAGCCAAACAACTGGATGGAGCGAGGCCAGGGAATGAACTCCTTTCTCTTCTCTATCTTCCACCTTGCTTTCCAGAAGCGCCATGACAATATATAATGCTGTTGGGAAGTTATGTACTATTTTGTCCATGGTTAGAGAAATGGCACAGCTTTTGGCCGTAAAGATAGATGCACAATGTGGAAGCCTTCGCGTTTCTTCCCAGTTCCCTTGTACCACAGAACTTCCTACATAGCTGGTCGTTTTTGATCCGTCGGTATAAAAAGTAGTAAAGCCTCTGTATTTCTTCTAGTGCATGAAATTCTTGAATAATGTGTTGTGGTGGGGTTTGCATTTTGAAAACTGTGTTCGACTGTGAGTGACTTGGCAACTTTCTTTCTAAGGCTGTTTATATGCTGTAGGAATGCGAGTTTTCTGTTAAAATTTATGCCTAAAAATTTTTGTCTTTTACTGGGAGTATAACTGCATTTATGTGAAGGGTGGGGTCAGCCTGTGGACCTTTTCATTGAGAAATGAACAGCGACTGTATTTTGTGGAGATAACTTGAATCCATTTCTCTCAGCCCAGGCCACCAGTTTGTTCAAAGTGAGCTGTATCTGCCTCTCACATGTTGGCAAGCTGGATGATCTGCAGGCAATTTGAAGGTCATCAACATATACAGAATACATAATGGCCTGCGGTGTGATGCTTGCTATGGAGTTCATTTTTACTATGAAAACTGTACTTAAAATGCTCCCCTGCGGTACTCAGTTTTCCTGGATGAAGTTCTTCGAAACAGATGTGCACATACGTACATAAAATGGGCCGTGGGACAGAAAAATTTTCAGACAGTTTAACATTCTGCCACGTATACCGTGGTCTGCTAGGCCGCGAAGAATTCCTATCTTCCAAGTGGTGTCGTAAGCCTTCTCCGTATCAAAGAACGCTGCTAGACAGTGCTGGTTGTGTATGAATGCTTCGAGGATTGTTTTCTAGACAGACAAGATGATTCGTTGTTGAGCACGTCTTTTTAAATCCACATCGGCGAATTTCAAGGAGCTGTCGAGTTTCAAGAGTAAACATTATCCTTATGTTCAGGGCACTTTCAAATGATTTCGCAAGATAACTCGTGAGGGCTATAAGCCTATAACTACTTGGGATAGTTGGTTCCTTCCTGGGTTTCCAAAATGGTACGACCTGCTTGTTTCCATGCTTTGGGTATTTTGCCTGATACCCATAATCTGTTAAAGAATTGCAACAGTGCTGCTATGGCAGCTTGTAAGAAGTGAGCGAACATTTCATAATGGATTTGGTCAAGGCGGGGCGCTGTCATTTTGCCAGCGGACAGTACTTTTCGGATTTCCGGAAGTAATTAGGCTGGTGTAGGACTCATTTAGACTGCCACTCGTAGGAAGTCGCCGTTTTTCAGCCACGTGTTTGTACTGTAGGAATGTTCATGTGTAGTGTGTGGAGCTCGAAACCTTTGACAAATGTACGCCTAGTATATCCGCCTGTATGGCCAAACTCGTTTGTGTGCCAGGGGCTGTGGGCAGCGGAATTGTAAAAGGTGAAATCTACCGTTATGTCTATGAACTTGCTGCCACATTTGTTTGGATGTGATGGAACTGTTTATAGATGACAGGTTTTCAGGACGCATTTTTAGATGCGAAGCATCTTAAAGCGGCGGCATGTCCCGCGGCGTCGTCGGCGTCCGCACTCACACTGCGCATGCGCAACTCTCCTCCTTCCCTCTCTCCAGCAGCTGCGCGTTACTCTCTCCACTTATCTCTTACCACCTGCTTTCGCTCCTCCTGCGTTGTCGCTTCTGCTCTCGCGGCGCATGCGCTACTCTCCTCCTCTAGTCTCTTCTCCTTCAAGTGTGAATATAAAGCGGGTAGAGTGCTGCGCGCGTTCAGTTCAGCACTTGCTTCGGTTCACTCTGCCTTCTCTCCTCTAGGAGTCCTCTAGTCTACGGAGCGGCGCGCACGACAGGTGGTGCGACAGTTGCATACCCCGCTGGAGGCGCCTCGGTAGTTCCGCGGTATGAAAATGACTGAGCGCGGGCGCCTCATTCTCTCTTTTGTGCAGCGCCACGATGAGCGCTCGGGCCATTACGCAACCACCGCGTTCGCTCTCTTCCCTTATACATTCTAATTCGTCCTGTCAATAAAATTACACAATCTCGCGCTCAAGCTAACCATCTCCCCGCTGCTTCGCATCCACACATGGTTCCCTTTAGCTGGAGATGGTGTAATTTTTTTTTCTGCTTTTCGGCGGGTGCGGCGTGCTTTGGCTCTTGCCTTTTTAAAATGGATAAGATTTCGTGTGTTTGGTACTACGAAGGATCCCCCAGGCTTTTTGTTCCTTTTTGCCTTCCCTGCTCTCTTGCGTGTACAATGATTTGCGATTTTATTGCACTGCTCCTGATGACTGAGGAATAGCTAGACGCGCTGCAGTAGTGATGCAATGCGTGAACCGTTCGCTTAACTTGTCCACATTTAGTTCAGGTGAGAAGAGTCTAAGCGGGCCTGTTCTTGGAACAATGCCCAGTCGGCAAGTGCAGTTTCCATCGACGTGTTTTTTTTTCGGGTGATTTGTGGTGGAAATGACCTGGTGATTTAAACAGGAAGGTGGTATCTCCCATACGGGTTGTCAATAACGTCCCATTTAAAATCATTAAAAGCTGATGGGAGGTAAAAGACAAGTCTGAGCAGCTCATTTTTCCAGTGTCGGGAGAACAACATGTCGGTTTGGCTGTATTAAGCAGGCGCAGGTGATTGGAAGAAATAAAATCCTCCAAAATACGCGCTCTCGTGTTTGATCAATGCCTCAAAAGGGTGAATGTGCATTAAAATCGCCTACTACCAAGTATGGCTCTGGTTGCTGTTTAAAAAGTACTTCTAAATCATGAAATAACCAAAGGGAAGGGGGTCAAGGGCTCGTTCTTTATTTGTTAGAAACAGCTTAATGAGCAAACAGACAATGAAGCCTAGGAAAGCATAGGGGAAGTTACTTCTGGTATTGTAATTGTGGAGAAAATAGAAAGGAATTAAAGTGGACGAAAAGACAAACCTGCCGTCGGTGGGACCCGAACCCACGACCTTCGGATGTCGCGTCCGATGCTCTACCAACTGAGCTACAAAGGCGGTCGTCCCTCCGTCCACTTTATTGTGTATTTATGTAGGTGTTATCCTGGGAGTGTTAGGCAGCGCCACTCGTGGCCAAGGCGGCGTGTGTAGAACACACTTTCTTGCCAGGAGGCGTCACGTAGAACGTGAACTTAGACGAGATGGCTGCTGCCCAATAAGCCCTCGCATGCTACCTAAGGCAGCAAGTCTGCAGCAACGAGGCCCAAGCTATGAAATAACCAAAGGGAAGGGGGTCAAGGCTCGTTCTTTATTTGTTAGAAAGAAGTTAATGAGCAAACAGACAATGAAGCCTAGGAAAGCATAGGGGAAGTTACTTCTGGTATTGTAATTGTGGAGAAAATAGAAAGGAATTAAAGTGGACGAAAAGACAAACCTGCCTTCGGTGGGACCCGAACCCACGACCTTCGGACCTTCGGGTTCAGGTCCCACCGAAGGCAGGATTGTCTTTTCGTCCACTTTAATTCCTTTCTATTTTCTCCACAATTACAATACCAGAAGTAACTTCCCCTATGCTTTCCTAGGCTTCATTGGCTGTTTGCTCATTAAGTTGTTTCTAAATCATGAAGTGTGACATTTAGATGTGGTTCTATATATACCGTACCTATTGTAATGGTTTTAGGTTCAAGAACTGTTACTGCTACGGCCTCATAATTTGTTTGAAGCTTGAGTTCCCGCGTAGGAACGTCGTTTCGTACTACAATAGTGACACCTCCAGAGAGCCTATTCGATTGTTCTCTGTCACACCGAAAGACTACATTTTCTTAAAATGTTTGCATGTTGTGGCCCCAGGTTAGTTACCTGTAAGAACAAAGCCACATGCGTCCATGAGTTATGTCTTTTATGTCACTAACTATTTATAATCCATGACAATTGCAGTGTATTACAAACGCCATGTTTGGACTATTTGGGGAAGGCGGCTAAAACGCTTGGTTTGTGCCGTGTTGTAATGAGAAAGCTTATCCTGCGGGACCTTTGTCAGGCCCTGCAATTGAATTTGTTCTTGGAGCGGTCAAGAGATCCTCGCCGCTCCTTAGGCGCTGCCTGCGCCATAGGAGAGGGAGTGGTGTCCATTGCTCCTTGCGTGGCACTGGACCGTCACTTTAGCGAGCGGTGTGTGCGCTGTGTCGGCTTCGTCACAACTGACGGAACCTTGGACTCGCCCAGGGCAGAGGTTGATGGGACCTCTTTAGCTTCTTTTCTGCCCTGGCTACTGCTAGAACTTGCAGAGGCCTCTGGTGCGGCCGAGTTGAAGGGCAGGGCAGCCTTGGCTGCTCCTACCGTGGGGGGAGTGGCGTTATCCTCGGCATGCTAGGCATTGTTCGAGTGACTGCAAAAGGCAGTTGTAGTGGTGCCCCCTCGTGCGCCACGTCGGCCAAAGACATTTTTAGTGAAAATAACGAGGAAACGCGTTATCTGGCTTCACAGAATGTTCAGTTTTTTTAACTTTTCCTCAAATTACTTCTTTTTCCTTTTCCAATCTGGACCAGCTCTGGAGTATGCAGCGTGTCTACCGTCGCAGTTCGCGCAATTAAACTCATCGTCATGACAGTTTTCAGTGGAGTGACCTGTTGTGCTGCACTTTCCGCAGGTAAGCTGCCCTCGGCAGCTCTGAGAGGCGTGACCAAATCTGACACTTGTAGCAACGTCGAGGATTGGGAATGTATGGTCTGACATGAAGTTTCACATATCCGGTTTCTAAACTCTCGGGCAAGGTGGTGAAGCTGGCGGTGACTACTAATTTCTATGTTTGGATTTCGGTGTTGTTCCGTCTGATTTTTATGCGTTCTACATTGATTACGCCCTGGTCTCTCCCTCCGTCTAGAAGTTGTTCCTCACTTAGTGTCAAGTCCTCATCGGATACTATGCCTTTCACAGTTATCATGGAGCGATGTGCACTCACAGAAACAGGGTTGTTACCAAAGGCTACAAGATGTGCGAGCTTGTTGTATTGATCTATGTCTTTGACTTCAAGAAGCAGGTTTTGCCAGTTTTGTGGCCTTGTAACCTGTGCCAATGGTTTCCTTGAGGCATTTAGCAACCAGAAATGTTAAGATCGCTTTCGCTTTGGTGGATGGTTGTTCGCAGTGAACAATATACAATTTCGGGTTGTTTTCTTTGTTTTTATC
>JABSTT010004699.1:0-20330 GCA_013339685.2 Hyalomma asiaticum
GAAAGAACATAATGCCACCACACAAACACACGCAGCAGTTGCAGCACGGTAACGGAATTTTCGCCAGAAACGAAGGATGACCGGCCGCCAACAACTCCACCTCCAACCAACGCAAACGAGCTTGCCTTTGCTTGCGTCTCCGCGTGTTTGCGCCGTTTGCGCCAGCCTGCGCCCTCTCGCCTCATCCCCCCCCGACCGGCGAGAAGGAGCCGGACATTCTGGCGCCTCCTCCCGGCCCCATTGCAGCTGGCGACATCTCGGCGCCCCGTGCATTGCGCCGACGCCCGCCAACGCTTTGAGCCATGCCCTGCGTTTTTATCTCCGGTGGGGAGGGAGGGGGGGGGGCGGTATTCTCCCACGTCTGCTTACCGTCTTGCGTAGGACGTTTCGAAGACGGATTCATTGTCCCTCTGATGTCGCTCCCGCTTAGTTCGCGTGGCTGACGTCTTTGAGACGTCAGCCACGCGAACCAAGACGTTAATCCCCCAATAAGACGTCTTTTTGGTCTTGTGTGCTAGCTGGGGAGTGCCTCTCGCTCCAAGGTAAATCCCGCGGATTTCAGTTGGCCGATCTTAATGGAAGCCCTGCGTTCCCTGGAAAGGAGCTAACGTATGCGTGGAACGTTGTCCCAGACACATATCCGAGACTGCCTCAAGCACAAACTTGTGAGAGATGCTGTCAAAAGCTTTGGCCAGGTCTAGAGCTAGTATGCCTCTAGTATCTCTGGTGTAGTGTGTCGATAATTTGTCTCTTAATGAGGAGCATGACGTCCTGTGCAGATAGGGCAGGCCTAAATCCAACCATTTTTTGCGGAAATAGCTCTTGAATTTCCATGACGTTGGTTTCATGAAACATGACCTCCCTACCTATATTCACCACGTATGTAGAACGTCGAATCAACCATCTTTTATTGCTTTCTGCATATAATGAACCTCTAGGCGGCAGTAGCAGCATTCATCCTGTAGAGTAAAACACAGGAGCAACTTGGGGACGAAGAACTACGTCCGCTGCACAGGATAAAACAAAAATTACAAAACGTGCATTTCCTAACAGGTGCCTGCCCTACAGTGACCAAAGATGCCTACTCCTCGAAATATTGTGTTACAGATTCAAGAAAAGCCAAAACAAAGTCCTGCGGGACCCACACAGTCTGGAAATCGGTGTTATGCGAGACATCTGTGAGAAATTGCTATGAGGAATTTGTTGGCACTCAACCGAGTGTTACGAGTATGTCAAGGTCTTTGTGCAAAGAGCATGATTGGATGTAAGCTTAACGTGGCTACCAAAACGTCGACAGCAGCGTGCCGACGGAATGGATGTTCATGGTGCGATGTAGCGGTGACACGCATGCTAGTGTGTAGAAGGGGGCTATAGTATAACATACATCGTTTTCAATGAAAGAAAATGGATGCTATGGTGCGCTCTTTCACTCATCATGGACGTTCGTTCGAGTTTTCTGAGCAGAGAGAGAGAGCGAGGAAGAGAAAGGCAGTGAGGTTAACCAGATATTAGACTCCGGTTTGCTACCCTGCACTGGGAGAAGGGGGAGGGGGTTAGAAAGATGACAGCTAGAGAGGGTACAAGATTCCAGACAATTACAACAAATAAAGCACGCACACACACACACACACACACACACACAAAGAACGTTCCACTTAGAGACGTTCACGAAGGCCTGTAGATGTCAAGAAGCGCAGTAGCGCTTTGCACGGCCTTTTCTGCGACGTGAGGTCTAGACGATGACGTAGAATGCCTTCTTCCGACAGGTCGTCCAGCTTGTACAGGGCATGCTGGAGGAATTGCCTCTCTGCACTGTACCGTGGCAGTCACATAATATGGCCCAATTGACTCTTCGTGACCGCAGTGGTCACAGGCTGCGGTGTCGGCCATCCCTATGCAGAACGCATATGCCTTTGTGAAAGCGACGCCAACCATAGTCTGTATAAGAGCGTGGCTTCTCCTCGGCAAGTCTTGGGTGGGTCTCGAAGGCTTAACGTCGGATCGACAGAGTGAAGTCTGGATGTGTGAAATGTGTGCCACCCCATTGCGATACAGTACACTTGCGAGCAAGCAGATGGAGCAACCGTGCCGCGTTTCTGAGCAAATTTGAGGAAAGCATGCAGGTGATAGCAGAACACATGTATCGCTTATTGCATTGCTATGATGGTGCTACGTCACAAGTATAGCCACGTTACAAAAGAGCCGTCGTCACAATGCTGGTGTCATAAGCTTTTGATAATATGTGAGGCGTAGTACGAGCCGCCGTAGCCCTAGGGGTGGTGTGCTTCATTGCACCTCAGGGCCGTTGGTTTGATAACCCCCTACCGCTTCGTAGGAACCATGTGCAACCATGTGCGACGTTACGGCGCACCATGAGCGACCATTCATTGGCCACAGTGCTGTCGACGTTCCCGCTTAGGGCACGGTAAGGAACACCTATTGTCATGGGAGAAGCGCGTGCCTCTGGCATTTGGTGCTGTGGTGAAGGCGCAATGGAAACAGCGGCCACGAGAAGCGCGGCTCAACACGTTGAGGTAGTGAAGAAGACGACGACAGGCGGGGAAATCCGACCGCTAGGAGAAAATGTAGAGCGTGGATCGTGCACGTGAGACGCCATGTTGGGGAGATGCAAGGCGAAGTTCCACCAACGCGGATGTGGCAAGAGAGCTCTCCGCCAGAACCAAGGTCGAGCCGTAGCCCCGAGTGCCTGGCGGCGCCAAGAGTCGGGGTGTATGTCTCCGCTTGGCACCGAGTTCGTGATGTCGTCTCTATCCAGCGTCGTCTCCTAACGTGATCTCTTGCCATTGAATTTCAGCCTACTCCGTGTTCCACCGCGCCATTCGAGGTCTTCGATGTCGACCTCTACGGGCGCCTTCCTGTTATCGCCACTGCAAATCGATAGATATGACCGCTATTGACCATTCGATGCGCTATGCTCAAACAGCATCAGTGATCAATGGCTCAGATTCAGAAGTTTCCGACTTCGTTCTTGAAGCTAGAATTCTGCGCCACGGCTCGCCTCAGGTCGTGATGAGCCACCGTGGAAACGACTTTCTCTCGCACCTTTAACGAAGTCCTGCGCGTTTCTGGCATCATCCACAAGACAATGTCGTGTTACACCGCAGGCTAACGGCTAGTCTGAGCGATTTCACCACGATTTTGCCGACATGACCGCTGCATATATTAATCCATGCCGCAGAGATTGGGACAAGCTCCTACCGTCCATTACTACGCCTACAACGGAGCCGTTCAGCGCACAACAGACTACTCGCCATTCGAATTAGTTTACGGACGGTCGCCTACTTCTCTCAGACTTCTTTGTTCGATTTATCTTGTTATGTGGGGTTTAACGTCCCAAAACCAGCTCTGCTTATGAGAACGCCGTAGTGGAGGCTCCGGAAATTTTTACCACCTGGGGTTCTTTAACGTGCGCTGACATCGCACAGCACAGGCCTCAACACTTCGCCTCCATCGAAATGCAGCCGCCGCAGCCGGGATTCGATCTCCAGGCCTCGGATCAGCAGCCGAGTACCATAGCCACTAGACCACCCTGGGGGGCTTTGTTCAATCTACCTGCCTATACATATACAACGACTAGCGAATAATTCGTGTCCCGATTCGCTTAGTGCCGCCAGCGTTTTCGCAACACTGGAGCAACACAAGACTGGAATACGATATACGATACATTCCATGGTGTCGTGCCTTTCCGCACTATTGACAAGGTGCTTCTATTGACGCCAGTCCTCACTTTGGCTTGTGTGATATGACCACTCGCCATTCATCGGACCTTACATCGTTGTACAGCAGACATCGGCAGTCAATTAGCGCGTGACTCTTGTCGCTCCAACAAGACCGCCGTTGTCGCAGCACCGACATCGCTCGCGGTCCCGCATGAAACCCTTAATGCGGCGTTCTTCGTCTTAAACTACCAGGATGGTCGCAGCTTAAAGGGACTGTCTACCGCTCGGAAACCTTTTTAAGATTTGGTAAAATGGGCAGATCGTGCGTCACATGTCATTTTTACCCCACAAAAAAGGAATTAGGTTTTTAATTTTGCTCTGAAAGTGGTGGAAAAAACGCCGCTAGCGACACCCAACAGCGTGTTCGTCATTTTCCAAGTGTACGAGAACCAGCCCACGCAGGCATACATATTCTGCTGAAAAACTGTTATGTATGTCTCACAAGCGTACTTCACCCTATGAGACACATTGTTATAGCGTGCAAGAGCAATTTGTTCTTTTTTTTCGCTGCTTTCGGGGTGGCGCAGGTGGCGCTGCCTTCGAATTTGTCTGCCTGCACAGGCGCGTAGTACTGCGCTTGTCATGCATGCGGCGCTGCATGTCCGAGGCGCACCCCCGCGCGCCGACTTTCCCTCGCCTCTCATCTCCTCGTCACCTCTGAATGTCGATCTTGAAACCGGTTCTTGTTGAGAAGCCTCCCGCGCCCGAATGCTTTTCCAGGGGAGACGACGACGCCTCATGCGCGGGAACCATTGTTGCTGGCATACCTACACTAGGAAAGGAGCGACTTCGTAGATAAAAAAAATTGTGTTTTAATAATTTCTATTCAGTTCTGGAGAAAACCACTGCACGTTGGGACACTTCTAAAGGTACGCTTCTATTGAGCCAAAAAAGCGGGAGAGCGATGAATAACGGTAGAACGGTCCCTTTAAGGCGATGAACACCACAGTATGGGCGAAGAACGTCGCAGCTATGGCCAAGATGGCCGCTGGATCAGTATTGGCTTTTATTACGCACGGATTTGTCGTTTGCATGTTATAATCGTCTGGTACGTTTGGTCAATTTTCATCATGAATCGCATGTGATCATTATCACCGGTTTCTGTGCCTTGGCTGAATGAATACTCGTGTACTCGGCGCGAGAAACGCCGTAGCAACAGCTAACTGATGTTATATCAATATATTATATAAGACGCTCCAGCACCACATTGCCCTCGATCTCATAGCCTCCTTTATCTTCGTTTTCTTTGCCGGAGCCAGCTCCGCTTGCCTTCTACAGTCGCCTCGGAAACTGAACTGTATAATGCGAAAAAAGACAATACATATCGTCACGTCGTCCTCACAATAAAGGGCGCACTAGGCTTGAAGGCGTTGGCAGTCGAACTGTTGATTAGCCGTAGCTGTGCCCAGCAGAGCAAAGCATACCACACTGCAAAATGTTGAGGGCTTGAGGAGGCCTCGATCCACGATAACAAAAGCAGACCAGTGGAGAAATACGTCGGCTTTTGTACATTCGTCACAGCGCGCTGTGTTATTATAAGCGATGTTCTAGAAGGCATACAAATATGCGCATCGGGCATGCAAGGTTTCTACAATGGTCGACACAAACCCCGAAGCAGCATGCAATATATAGCGTGACCTGCGCGTAACAAGTAAATGAAAAAAATTACAGCATATCCACGGAGTGAATGATGATGAGTGGGCGAAGCTCGGCAGGTTCATCGCAGATCGTGCCGAGTTCCGGATTAATTTAGTTAACGCGCACGCTACGAATCCTCATGGTTCAACTATGCACAAGTTGAAATCTCCCACCGGCACTTCATTGCAAGTCAAGATCCAGTTCATATCTATATATATATGTTATATATATATATATATGGGTTGCCGGTGAACGCTTCTTCAACGCGAGCAGTCGGTAGTGTCTCAATCAAGAAACTCGCTAGGAGACTCTGCCTGCGCCAACGTTGTCTCTCGTGGGTGAGGGCGCATTCTCCTTCTTGCGAGCTGGTAGCGTTCCTCTAAAGAAAGAGCGTTTCCATAGCCAACGCGCGCCTTTCGCTCTCTCTCTATGTCTCCTCTCTCTCTCTCTCTCTCTCTCACACACAACAGCAGAGGCACGCGCCGGAGAGGAGAGGCACGCGCCGGGAAGCACGCGCCGAGGGCGAGCGCCGAGGGTGAGCGCGTGCCTCCCGGCACGCGGGTTACGCCTGACGACTGACGCGTGACAAGGTTAGACTAAGAGGAGCTTCGCCCCTAAAAGGCACAGCCCGTGGGCGTAAGCAAAACAAGTATGCGTGTTAATATCCATAGCCCTATTGTCGCATTCCTTTCGGTGTTACGACAATTTCTAACGCTTGCGCACGACGTAAATATATGTTACACATATTTTCAGCGTAATTGAGCTCATGTATACGAATCTCACGAAACATATGGAACTATTCCCCGACATCGAAAAATGGCGCGGCTTGCTGTTCCAGCACACTAATGCGTAGGCATTTCTGTTCTTACAAAAAAAGAAATCTCCAGCGTTTTGCGTCGAGCGAAACATTCACATTGACGAAATCCGGTATAAAACAAATATATTATCATGAAATTATCGTTAAGTTGTTATGTGCAGTGCTTGGTTTCCAAACTGCGGTTTCATGCCCCGAGGTCGATTGTCTTGACGAAGGGGCTAAAGACCTACTGTTGGAAAGAGTGATTATATCTCAACAACACGAAGACGTTGATGGCCATACCGAATGTTCCAGAAGGAAAGGAAAACGTTGCCTGAAACCGAGTTTCGTACCACGACTCCGCGATCAGGAACAGTGTGCTTTCACAACTGGGCTTAAAAAGGCGCCCTTTCACATGCTGACGTCAAAAATTCGTTTCGTAAAAGCAGTTTTGTAACTCTTTTCTAGGAACAGGAGGGCGCAAGAATTTCTGAGAATAACTCCGCAGTATCGGAGTTCAATGTCGCCAACGCAGCCGCCGCTCGCTCCTAGATTTGATACACTTGAGGCCTCCGGCTCGACTGCACGCTGACGTACTCATCTGAACACCACATTAGTATAATGTGACCAGGTGTGTCATGCCCCACATTGCGAGACGGCAAGCCCGCGTTTGGAAAGAGCTTAGGGTGGTTTAAGGTCATTGCTAGATGTCACATGGTGCAATAAAAGGTGAATGAGAACGGTGCCATCTCATTATGGGCATATAACAATGGCATAAAGATAGCCGAGAAGCCCTTAATGGGGCCATTTTTTCTGAATGGGAAGAACCTGAAGTGCATGCCCGCGTTACTGGTTTTGCATAAAGTGTGAATGGTAGAACAGTTGTAAGGAATGATCATGACGCTGCTACTCAGCCAATGATAATAATAACGGTAAGATTTAGTCATATAATAATCCAATTATTCGAGAATATGAGCGCGCAGATTACGTAAGGCTGAACAGTGAGGGTTCTTTGGCCAGCTTCATACGTTGTAATTTATGGAAACATCGGATTCATGCCTAGCTGTAAGCCCGTGTGACCACGCCAGGATTGTTAAGTGCGTAAGGATTTCTATGTCGATGGAAAGAAAATTTTGTCACTGCCTCACCTTCCTCCATAAAAAACATGCGCCATGATGAAATAAATAAAAGCAACTGTTGTTGGCCAGTGTCTTGCTTTGAAACTGCGGCCTAGTGGTCTAGTCAGCTGTCTTATCGAGTGCTTTATACACCCACGCTTTTAAGGGGTCATTATATCTGAACCATAGAAACGCGTCGCATCCGGGGAACCAAAATATAAAAGAATGCTTGGTAAAACAAAGATCTCCCCTACAACCAAGTGTAACGCAGACGTTATTCATGGTACGCTCTCTCAAAATGTAGTGTGTGATCATTTATAAAACACGCCACCACATCATGCGTTTGAGAGGTCGGGGCCAGCGCCTTTTGTTGAGCCTTTCTATGTCCTGAGTCCTGCGAAAAGCAAGATCTTAAATAAACAATATTTTCGCAAAACGGCACTACTTCATCTGCCTGAAAAGTAGGACAACCGTAATAAATGGACCCAAAAACATCGAAATAATACCAGTGTGCTACATCTACACTCACATGCCAATTAAACGCAAAAAATTTCCACATTATCAGTGTACCATGACCATACGATAAACACATTGACATTCCTTAAAGAGGAACGTTCCGGCACCCATCAATAGACTCCCAATGTTTACCTGACGCGTTCACGGTGGGCGCCAGCATAAGCTGACTGCATTGAGCTAAAGGCTTGAAACGGTACTCTCAAAACTGAATGCAGTCAACTGAAGAAGCTCGTTCTCAACAATGAACGTAGAAGCGCCGCCATAGAACACTGTTCTCTAAATTGAAATATTGAAGTGAAAAACGTTCCTGTCGCGAATGGTGAACAGCTGACTATGGTCCTTCAGAAGATTGTTGAAGCTGTCGGTAAATCGGTTAAAGATGATGACAGAAATTTGCCATGGCATGGCTGCTAAGGGTGCCTCTCGCCCTCATATTGTCGTGCATTTCCACAGCTGGTCTAAACGCGACGCAGTGCTAGGAAAGGCGAAGAAGATGCGTTTAACGACAGCTCATAATGATTGTCCGGGAAAAAGTTGCGTCTATGTAAATGAGCCGCTGTGCCCGCAGTGGAGGCGAAATGTTCAGGCCCGTGTACTGTGCGATGTCAGTGCACGTTGAAGAACGCCAGTTGGTCAAAATTTCCGCAGTCCTCCGCTATGGCGTCTCTCATAATCACAGCTGGTTTAGGGATGTTAAACCCCAGAAATCGATCAAATCAAAGCAGTCGCTTGACGTCTATGTAACAAAAAGGGCAAATGTACCTATTTCCTCCTGCACCCTGAAACACACATTAGGGACCATTTACCTGTTTATTTAGTTTTTAAGCCAAAATAAACTTCAACTTAGGAATGCAAAGCCACGCCTACATCTTTCCGGTACGTATGTCCAAGGACGATTAATATATTTACTGCATATTTATCCAAGATAAAATAGGATTTCGCTTTCTGTGAAACCGATGCAGGCCAAGCGTGCGCTGTCTTTATCGACATTTTAATGGAAGCGTGTAGCACGAGCTTCCCACTCAAATAATAATAATAATAATAATAATAATAATAATAATAATAATAATAATAATAATAATAATAATAATAATAAGTGACCGCGCAAGGCGAGGAATACTTGCATTACTTCTGAGTGCCTAAAAAGCCACAAAATTTAATAAAATGTACTTTTCGAGCGGTGTTTAATATCTAGGGATAAAAAGGACCTTGAGACATTCAGGAAACATCGAAATAATGCAGATTACCTCTTAAGGAGCAAACGTGAATATTTGAGTAACCTCTTCGAACCTCAAAGAACGAAAACATTTGAAGCCGCCTGGAAAAAATCGAATACGTTGCTGAGTCGATAATCGGACCGCAGCCCACACCCGACTAAGTCTACCATGAACAACCATGTGGTCACTGGTAATGACCTTGCAGGAGGTTTTAATAATTCTTTTTTTACTTCAATTGGAGAGTGCCCGCATGACAATAATTTTACGCGGTTCGTGGCATGCGAATGTGTGAAAGCACTTACTTATTTCTGGTGACTGCACAAGAAATTACGGCTGATTTTATGCCCCTGAAGTATAGGAGGTGTTGTAACGCCGACGGCCAGGAAATTCGGCCAATTAAAAATGTCATTCATGCTCTATCATCTGTTCTAGAATACATCGCTATTTTAATGTTCTCATCAGGCACTTTCCTGTTCAGACGGACAACGATTCTATTATCTTCAAAGGTGGTGACAACAATGGCCTATGAAATTACAGACCCATTTCTATACTATCGATGTTCTCTGAAGTGATTGAAAAGCTGTTACGCAAACGAAGCGTAATTTTTCGAAAAGCACCACATCCTTACGCCCTTTCAATTTGGTTTCACGAATCAGCCTTTCACTGAAACTGCTATACAAATGCAAAAAAAAAACTTGATGCGTTTAAAAATTATATACACACACTTGGAATTTTCATGAATTTCTTCAAAGTGTTTGACAAAAGAAACCACACTAGACCAATAAAACTACAACACCATAATTTCCGGGGTAACCTTTCGAGTGTTATGAAATCCTACTTGAAATACAGACAGTAAAAAGTAGAAATAATGGTTTCTAGTGGCTATGGCACTCAGTTGCGGATCCGAGGGTCGCGGGATCGAATCCCGGCTGCGGCGGCTGCATTTCGGTGGAGGCGAAATGTTGAGGCCCGTGTGCTGTGCGATGTCAGTGCACGTTAAAGAACCCCAGGTGGTCGAAATTTCCAGAGACCTCCGGAAATTTAGACCACCTGGTCTCTCATAACCAGAGCTGGTTTTGGGACGTTAAACCTCACAAACTAACTAAGAAGTAAATGGTTTAGCATCCACTTTTAAATAATTATCTCATGGCGTTCCCCAAGGCAGTATTCTGCGTCGACTACTTTGTTTGTGTGAATGACTTGGGGAACATCGATAACAAATCAAACTTTATTATTAATGTAGATGATACAAGCTTATTTTTTAAGAGCAGCGGTTCGAATAAACTTGTGGAAAAAGCAGACGGTGTCTCAAGACTACTGAACATATGGAGCAAAAGCAATTCGTTAACCTCAAAAACAACATCTGTGCTCTTTCGTCCCCAAAAATAAGCCCATAAACTACGATTTTCCCTAATGGTTGGCTCAGAATCTATTAAAATTATATCTCTTGTGAAAGCTTTCGGAGAATTTTTTCATAAAAACATGGTACAAAACAATCACGCTGAGCTGGTACATACAAAGCTTTCTAGTGTTGTAGGTGTCCTATCACGCTTGCCTTTACTCTTGATACAAAGAATTAAGCTCCTAGTATATAATTCTCTAATTATTGCTTTCTGGTATCGGGGCACCATATCAGAAAATAATTTAGACCACAGAAGAATTTGGAAAAAAATTTTGGACTACAGAAGAATGCCGTGCGCATCATTGCAGGCGTTCCACGTGATGCACACTCCAAACCCTTTTTCGAGGCCTTTAATTTACAACCATTGTCTGAGATCTACAGTTCCGTTCTATTTAAGCGATACCTCACTTGGCGGAAAGACATGATTCTTTTCTTGCAGATTTGGCGTATTTACAAACCTACGCCTGCCCCTATAGCACACGATCCACTAATGGCTGGAAAATCCCTGACACACGCACTTACTATCGACGCCAAATGATGCACTATACACTGCCACAAACATATAGCTACCTACAATAAATATTTGGTGCCCATCATTTCTATAAATATTTGTTGTATTTTCAAAAAAAAATGATATCTTTATCTTTCTCCAACATGTTTTTGATATGGCATAAAAACTGATCATTTCATGTTGTTGTCTGTATGTGTTAAATGGGTTGAAAAGCCATAACGACTTGTCGCTTTCACCTCAAAGCATCACTGGTGTGACTCTGTAATGTTTACTTTCATGTTAAGATAAACTGTCAACATAGGAATTTATATCCTTGCTTGACTAAGTACTTATACCATTCTGTTGTTGCTTTTTACAACATTTACGGCTACTAGAAGCCTATCTCAGCAAACGAAGGAATTCACACCACAGTGGATAAGGAGCTTTTGCCCTGTCGCAGCAACTGCATCAGCAGCAATCGATAGCATGCTGCAGCAACAAAAGCCTTCACTCAAATAAAAAGCGCATTGCCCTATGTAAAAGTTACGTACCGAAGCAACCTCAGAACACTGACGCGCGTTTACATTTCCACACTTTAGGCGACACTCCTTTCGCTTATTAGGCTTTTGCCGACTTGCATTTAGAATTTTAGCATGTGCCAGGTTTTGTCATTCGTACCACTGCTGGACTCAGAAGTCCTCGCAGTCCCTCGCTCTATATCCTTAGCGTTTGCGTCAAGCAGCAAATGAATAACACGCGTATTTGGTGCAGCTGCTTCTTCCACGGCCACCTTTGCAAATACTGTTAAATGCCATCAAAACTGGCCAGGACGTCAACTTCATTGTTGGGCGTCTTGAAAAGACAATCATTGTCTCGTATCTTCGGGGGTATAGGCTTGATCTGTCAGCCACGGAGCAAGCAGCTGCTACTTCTATGCCGCGACAAATTCAATCGGCTCCTGAGCGGGATAGCTCGCACATTTTATCTTTTTGTTCGCATGCTTCTGCTGTTGCACTCTAGCAACTACTACACGTGTCATGACACCCCTCTCTCGGTAAATGTCAGCGCTTCGATGCTTGTTATTATAAAGAAAGATACTCATAAAACCGACCCAGACCAACGTGCAAGTGAACCAACACGACATGTAGGCAGTGAAGTAGGAGGCCACGACGTGAACAGAAATGAGAGCATCCACAAAGATAACCAAGAAAAAATAGCATTTCACATTGCCCTCAACTTCTCTGACCACTGCAGGACGACAGCTTGCGCAGTCAAATTGAATTCGCCGTGTCTTATGCGGGATCATTGCGTATAGTAGCAGCGAACTTCCTCATTTTTCCATCCTACTGAATATTCGGCGGTTCCTTCACTGCTTATTTCGTCTCTCCGTATGCCATCCATTAATCTCCTATGCGCTCTGCGCTACGCTTTAGCTGGTACAGAAAAGGTCCTTAGGGGGCTAAAACCTGCTCTAGGCAGCCTGACCGGGTTCCTAAAGACCCCCACATAGGCAGCGTACGACATTCACAGCACATAATGCATACCGGTCATAGAGTACTGGCTACCCCTGCTTGGACTTATTCAGTGAAGTATTATGCGGAGTGAAGCATTATGCGGAGTGCATGCGGTCTGCTATGAATGTTGCGTGCCCTTACAAACGCTCAACAAGAGCTCTAATCTCAGTCCCGTCACGCTGCCGTTCGATCACCTCTGATGGTTAAGTGGCTCGTACATATTAATGCTATATGTACTTGTGGCCACGATTATTCACTGTTTTATTATACATAGATCAATCAATTGAAGTTTATTTCACTAGAAAATTGTGGACGGTCTTCGGGACTAAACCCTCCTCTAGGCAGCTTGACCGGGTTCCTAAAGACCCTCACATAGGCAGCGTACGACGTTCACAGCACATAATGCATACTGTTCATAATTATACTGTTTCTGAGTAATACTATGACAAAGTTTAAGTAGGAATTATTTTAAGTAATAAACGTAACATACAGAGTAAGAATAGGGTTCACATCAAATTTTTAATACAACATAAACATCTTCATCACAGAAAGCCCTCTGACTACAAAAAAGTAAATTAAAACAATATTTTGTGATTTTAACAGGTTTCACGTACAATAAAGAGTATAAGAATAGCACTGAAATACACAGCCCGCAAAGATATCAAGACCAAAACAGAACACAATATTACATCCCATCATATCACGCCATAAGCCTGTGTACGCCCACTGCAGGGTGAAGGCATCTGCCATAGATCTCCAATTATTCCTGTCCTGTGCTAACTACGACCAATTTGTCGCCGTAGACTTCTTGATCTCATCTGCCTACCTAACCACCTGCCAGCTTGACTTCTCCAGGGATGCGCTCTGTTACCCTTAATGACCAACGGTTGTCTTGCCTTGCCTCATTTGCCACGTTCAGGTACCTACAACAATGCTGCCCACTTTCATCTGGCAAGTTCGCTCATGATTCCCAGTCCGTCATCTCGGCTATTGTCCAAACTTCCTTAACTATTCCACCGATTTTGTAAGCAGCCTTCATGCCCATGCTCACATCGCGCCATCTCATAGACAGAAAAAGGAAAATTTTCGCACTTAGAGCATGAGTCGTGTCCGCTGGGCTAAGGCAGAGAAGGTACTAAGATTGCCAGTTATAACAATGCGGTCACTAAACATTTAGGCCAGTACACCACACACACACACACACACACACACATACATACATACATACATACATACATACATACATACATACATACATACATACATACATACCTACACACATACATACATACATACATACATACACACATACACACATACATACATACATACATACATACATACATACATACATACATACATACATACATACATACATACATACATACATACATACATACATACATACATACATGCGGACAGTAAGCAACCGCATGCTGTCGACATCTGTGGCAATAAAGAAGGAATGGACACATGCAGCAATGTAATGAGAAGGCAAGAGGCAAGGCGCGTCGTTAGGAGTAACCAAAGGATTTCCAGAGAAGGCAAGCCTGCCAGGCAGTGCCCGAAGTTTCGGTGAGCAGATGAGATCAGGAAGTTCTCGAGGACAACGTAGCCGCAATTACTCCCACAAAGGGGTTAGCTGGAGGAACTTGGGAAAGGTCCTTGCCGGGTAGTGGCCATACACGACAACGATGATCAGGGCTGTGGTGGTGAGGATGATGAAAGGTTTTCATTGTTGTAAGACGCAAATGGCTTACAGTTTAGCCATTGTTTCTTCTGTGACGCTCAGTACTTGATATTTCAAGATATCTCGCCAAAATAATGTCACTTCTTTGTAAGACATATTCACCCAATTGCCATCAGTATTTTCCCGTGCGCAAACGCTAAACAACCGACAAAAATAAAAACCCTAGAGGCGCC
This sequence comes from Hyalomma asiaticum, assembly GCA_013339685.2. Lineage (NCBI taxonomy): Eukaryota > Metazoa > Arthropoda > Arachnida > Ixodida > Ixodidae > Hyalomma > Hyalomma asiaticum. The sequence continues at coordinate 14,355 of JABSTT010004699.1, forward strand.
AACAATTTTGTTCAGACAAAATAATATCTTTGAAAAGCAAAACAAATACTTGTGAACCTCGTCCAGAATTCACACAAACACCATAATTTCAATATATTCGTAAGACAAAATTTCAGCCATTCACGATGCTTGGTATATTATTAGCGAAGCAGGTTGGTCGACGGGAATAAGCACTTACGAGTTTTGTGAATTCTGTCCCTGTAGTCTAGGTCATTCGTTCAGGAAGTTTCTTGTTTTATACGAAGGGCACTCACCTTGTCAAGAATACTTGTTGGGGTGCATTATCTCGTTAATGCTTGATTCGATCTGTTTGATTCGAGGTGCGTTACATTTTTCTTAAAATTGACATCTAAAACTTCTGCACTTTGTAGCCACAGCTATAAGGGAAATTAATTGGGATATTACCGACTGAGCGTGTGTAGGTTTTAAAGTACCTCCTGTATTGTCCATACATTAACTAATCTCGACAAGTAAGCGATGACGCAAAGATCAGCGCTAGATGTTACCTTTTACCTTTTAATAGAGACGCTAATGAACAGCTCAAACGTGTGAGCACATTTGCGTAATCGTTGAGACAAAGGACTTACGCACTCGACATACCACATACCATTTCAGCAACAAGTTGCAGCAGGTGAACCACAATCTCTCTAAATTTGCACGTTGCTGTTATTTTTCAATGTGAAAAGCGTCTCTAGCGACAAAGCCCCATGGTTAGGAACGTGATCTGGTATTTTATGAACACCACTCCAAGGAAGCGCAGCACAGTGACATACAATGTTTCTTTCTATATTTCTACGAATTTTAAACTGAATCCTCAATATTTCTATGAAATCCCATGAATATTAATGTTACACGTGAACGGAATGCCACTAGTCCAACTAGGAGCCCCATTTTAATGTGAAGAGTTTTTGACGCTGCTTACGGCACTGGCGCGTCTTGCCTTGCAAAAGTTCACTTTCCTCTTTTTTTTTTTTTAGGTCACAAGGTTGTGGGGTTTGTGGGGTTTAACGTCCCAAAACCAGCTCTGGTTATGACAGACGCCGTAGTGGAGGTCTCCGGAAATTTAGACCACCTGGGGTTCTCTAACGTGCACTGACATCGCACAGCACACGGGCCTCAACATTTCGCCTGCACGAAATGCAGCCGCCGCAGCCGGGATGCGATCCCGCGACCTTCGGATCAGCAGCCGAGTTCCATAACCACTAGACCACCGCGTGAGGTTAGGTAACTAGCCCCGCAGTTGTCAGTATTATCTGCTCTTTTCTAAACACCGGTTCACCAGGATAGAAGGTTACTTACATACAATTTCTTTCAAAATATGTGGATGTCTTTCTTTAGCTTACTGACGTGCAAACGGACTGGTATCCCATATTCTAGCTCCTTATATTTTTTAGGTTATCAGCTCCGTTTAATCGAGCAACCTACGCAGTTTTTCTTTTCCCTTGTCATACTCAAAGCACAGCCGCACAGCTGGTCTTTTTCCAAGGACCCGGTACATCTTACCCTATCAAAGACATGTGTATTATCCAGCATTTTATGCGGATATTTTTAACTACGATCAGAATTAAACGCCCATTTTGCCCAGCACATCACAGCTCGTTTTTGAGGGCGCCTTGGTTGGAACCGCTTCTTGAGTTAAGCTTCGCACACTTTTTGCTTTCTTTTGTTATTTTTATCGCATGCATCTCCTGATCTCCCGTTGTCCTTCACACAACCTTAGAGATGTCATTGCCCCCCTCGCCTCGCTAGATAGCATCACGTCAGTAATCCGGAATGATCTGCCAGGAAGGAGAATAAAACAAAGTAATATATAAACAGAAAGTTGACGCGCGTGGAAGGCTGCAGAAATGGAAGCGTCATGACCATGATCATAACCACTACATCTAGTACGTCCACCGCAATGCAAGGACCTGTTCCTGTCATGTTCAGTTCACTGTACGCGGCCAGAGCTGGTTTCAATTTCTGTTTTATAGGTCAAATTTCATATAACCACTTAACTATTTGTCACTGTAGGCAGTGAACCCCATTATTTCAAAAGATCGAATGGATATCGTTGTTCTGACTAAACGTTGTCCGTTTTACGCAATAAGAGGTCAGCGCAGGGCCGCGGTCTTAGCTAATGTGAACAAATAAGAGGTACCGATGCTTCCTCTCGGAGCCGTTTTTATCGTTTTCGAAATTAATTAGTGATCAACTCGTTACCATGGAATCTCAGGCTCAATTATACACGAGTTACATGCAATTCTCCTGCTTTCGTGAATGCTCCTCAAGTTACTTGGAATTTTCAAAGTTCTGTGCCATATGCTATCACTGTGATTATGAAATTGCTTTACCTTTCAGCTATAGGGACAGCGGTAAGCTAGCGATCAGAAGTTGAGTATAGCTGCCGTAGGAAATAGAGCCAATGGTAACTTTTTATCATATTCTATTGATCCGCGGGCTGCCTCCTTTTCCGGCTGATCTGGATGCGTGTTCTGGCAGAGATGGTGCATACAGTACGTAATTGTGAAATGGTCGTTCTTCTCACGGCTCTTGAGCATAATACTTAATATTTCTAGCATTTGCATGCCATGACAGCGATGTACCTATGGTAAAATCTTTGGGGCTGTCTTCAGATTAATTTTGACGACATTCGGGTCTTTCAGGCGCAACCAGACCTTTCCGGGCTGGGAATGAACCCACGTCTTTCAGCTTAGCAACGTGGATATTCTTGTGTTCTTCGGAATCAGGTTCAGATTTACTTTGTTATCTCTAAGGCTGAGCTCTTCAATCTCTTTCTATTCGTATCGTCATCGCTTAAACGACACATTTACCTCCATGTATCAGGTTGCTGATACTCGCTGTAAGCGTTTGTTTTTACTGCCTACTGATCTATGTTTTTCGAAGGAACTCGTAAAAGATATCAACTAATTTTGTGAAAATCTTGACTCTATTTCTACCTTTCTTCTTGACTGCAATTTGTTTGGATTTATTGTGGAGAATCAAGGTCGCCGTCAAGTAAATAGATTTTCTTAGGTAATGTACGCTGCATATACCTTGCGTAAGCCTTGGTAAGTTAATGCATCCCGATTACTGCTCTATCTACCGAGCCAAAAGCGTCTTTCGCAGTTTAAATTTTTTAAAGTGATTTTTTGTGCCTTGCCGCCTCTCACTTGTTGATCGATTCAGTGCAGTGAAACAAAGATCCTGTGATCTGAATTTGCTTTCTACGTAAGCTGGTTTATTACAACGTAGAACTTGTAGCTCGGCAAGTGGTTGAAATTGTGAGAATACATTTCAGAACAACATGGAAAGAACATACTAGGAAAGAAGACGAAGCAACAGGTCCGAGCACTGACGGCCTGTTACTTCCCTTCTTTGAAGTCTGTTGTTCCATGTCGCGCGAAAATATTTTCTCGTGTTCACTTACAGCGTGTTCCCTTATCCAAATGAGGGCCGGCTAACTTAAGGAGTGCTCTGTGCAACGGCCAAGACATGATGCTGGACCAATATTTCTTCGTTTGCGTTCCGAGTCTCTCATGTAATGATAACATTAGGCGTTTGTCATTCTCATTGCGCAACTGCCTACTGAAGGCGGTTCTGGGTAGAGCATCGAAGCACTTTTAATTTAATATCCCTCTAACCTTTGGTAAAACCAAACCTTGTACGGTAGTCTCCAGCATTTTTCCTGCGGGATGTGTACCGTGTGATTTTTAGACAAGGAATTACACATACTAATGGAACTTTGTTTTATTGCTGCACATTGATTTCACGCTATGATGAACATTTGTTTTTAAAATATTCTTTTATGCATTGTTGCGCCTCCGCAATTCCTAACGTTGCGCCCTTTAGCTTTGCGCGCATTTGTATCTGCCTGTACCTACTTCTTTTATATCATTTCCATGATCAGACCTTTTTACGGCCGCAATAGCATACAAACATCTCGTGATGCCTGAATTCTGCAAACAAATCACAACCGATTGCTGATAGGAAAGGGGCTACGAATAGAGTCATATGTCTCCGAAATTGTTTCAGACATTTCTCTGAAATGCACGAATACATGCGGGAGCTGTAGAAATAAAGCTTTTTCCAGAAATATCAACAAACTGCTGCTTTAAAATGGATATATGGCCCATGCAGTGATCTAACAATTGCAGAAATTATGTATACCTGAAGAGAAAAGCTAAGAAAGTAAATATCTGAACAATAATTTGCATGAGACAACAATAGTGCTGATACTCCTAAGTGTAAGTGCTTGGGCTCACTGCCAGCCGCGGCAGCTGTATCTGATTGCAGGGAAATTAACAAACACTCGTGCACTAAGCTTTTGATGCTCTTTAAAGTCGCAGTTGCTTACAAAATGGATCCGGAAAGTCCACTATAGCTATCCCCATGTCGAGGTGACGGCATGGAAAACTTTGTTCCATGGGCTTCAATATTACATTCATCCCTGCTATCTCATCAAGGGTGTGAATATGTGGCTCATTTAGTAATACGCTTGCCTACTCATGGATGAAAAAATGAGCAAAGGATTAGCATAAGCTCGAGCTTTTGCCGCAGCTAATCCCAAACTCGTTACCTTCCACCGCATTGCTGTCCCTAAAAGAGAACGTATCAAACTATTTCATTTCGAGAGTGCTGACACGCTGGGGAGAAACTCGGACAAATTCCAGAAACTGAAGGACAATGTTACGAAGATGCATTATGACACCTCATGGTAAGAGCCAGGACATTAAGAGATTAAAGAGGAGCAGAATGCTTCAGACCGCAAGCACGGTTGGATCACATTCAATCCACATTAGCTTAACTTAGACCTAGGCTGTCAGCCGATTAGATAAGGATAGACAGAAAAACTGGAAGTCAGAGCAACGGAGTTCATTCGGAAGGATGAGATGGTCTGCCTAACATGCACCAGAGCTAGGTGGACAGGTGAAATTTGTGTCCCTCCGGTCCAGTCCAATTTGAAGTCAGTCCGGACACCATAGAGTGAACTGGAGATGGTTCAAAGAGCTCTTGTGCTGTGATGTAAATACTAGAGATAATGATGATGCCGATCGGTCTTTGCGTGACATTCTTATATAGCAACCTTCATGCATACCTTGCTTCATTTCGTTTTCTTTTCTTGCACCTCATACTGTAGCACCAACATTATATTCTTTAGCGAGAAATGGGGATAACGGCAAGTCTAGTTGGAATGGCGGGCGTCGCAAAGTCATTCAATAAAAGAAAGAAGGAAGTGCGCGCTCTCCTGATCTCAAGAGCCGGTTCAAGCCAACGCGCTCCTATGAGCCAGCTGCGCTGTGCAGTAACACCTTTACCTCTCCGACCTGTGCCAATATCAACATAAAGTTACGGTAAGAAAAAAGTAACAGTCTCGCCAGAATGGCAAAGCAACGAATGCGATCGCAATTCACTTTATAATCTTCCCAGCAGGGCTGCGAACTAAGTCATGTTGTCTTGACTTCTTCTGGCACGCGCTTCGCACCACACGATCGCGCCACGTAGCGTGAACTTTACACACTCTCCGTTGTCTAAACTTGGCCCACCGCAGCGGCATCAAGCAACCGCGTTCCTTGCGGCACTCGCAGACCCATTTGCGTGCGCGCTAGGGTGCGAGGGCGTTGCCGGCGTTGCGACGACATGCGAAGCACGGAATCAGAGCGCTGCTACGCGCTGGAAACATCTGGTAGAAACACTGCCGCCGACCCACGCGATGTAGTCGGCTAGCTGGCGAGAGCACCGCGCCCTCTCTGGTGGAACTGCGTGGAAGGATGGGCCTCTTAGGCAGAACGCAGCTCAGTGATTCCAACTTGCACTGAGAAGAGACCGCGTCTGTGACAAGATCAACATCTTCCGCGGCTATCCGCGCCAACAACGCTATACGTGCAAATACGGGCATCGGCGGAGCGCAGCGCAAGGTTCAGACAAAGTTACCAGGTTTAAGGTGAGCGCAGAAGTTCTTTTCCGCTCTCGTTGGGAATTTTGCGCCATTTCATG
>JABSTT010004700.1:0-20605 GCA_013339685.2 Hyalomma asiaticum
AATACGGGCGGCTGACATTTTAGCAGCAGTTAGTAATAGATGCTCACTTAATTACGCTACCCGTGTATTCGCGCGGTGCCATTCTGCCAGTCATCGGTCGGCGCACTCATGCGAGAGTGCGAGTGCGAATGAGTGCCAGTTAGTGTGAGTGGAGGTGAGTGCCAGTGAATGCAAGTAGAAGTGAGTGAGAGTGAGTGCCAGTGAGTGTGACTGGAGATGAGTGCGAGTGCGAGTGAGTGTCAGTGAGTGTGATTGGAGGTGAGTGCCAGTGAGCATGAGTGGAGGCGAGTACGAGTGCGTGTGAGTGTGAATGGAGGTGAGTGCGATTGTGAGTGCAAGTTAGTGTGCCCGGAAGTGAGTGCGAGTGAGTGCGAGTGAGTGCCAGTCAGTGCGAGTGGGATTGAGTGCGAGTACGAGTGAGTGTCAGTGGGAGTGACTGCCAGTCAGCGCGACTGGAGTGAGTGGGAGTGAGTGCGAGTTCGAGTGAGTGCCAGTGAGTCTGAGTGGAGGTGAGTGCGATCAAGTGCCAGCGACTGTGAGTGGGAGTGAGTGCCAGCCAGTGCGAGTGAGTGAGTGCAAGTACGAGTGAGTGCCATTGAGTGTGAGTGCGAGTGCCAGTGAGTGTGAATGGGAGTGAGTGCGAGTATGAGTACCTGTGGGTGTGAGCGGGAGTACGATTGCGGATGAGTGCCAAGGAGTGTAAGTGGGAGTGAGTGCGACTACGTGTGAGTGCCAGTGAGTTTGAGTAGAGGTGATTGCGAGTGAGTGCCAGTAAGTGTGGGTGGGAGTGAGTGCGAGTGCAACTAAGTGCCAGTGAGTGGAGGTGAGTGCGTCGTCCCCACATTTCGTCTCCGGCTTCGCCGCCATTGCCTCGGCATTAGTGTGCGGCATTGCCGTCTGATACGCTGGAGCCACATATGTCGATGTTTGGCATTTCGCTTTCCCCGCGGAAGAGAAAACTCCTTCTTTCCGTTGTCGGTGTTTTTGCGGCATCCCGAAACATGCAGCGCTGTCGTGCAGATTCAAGCGTTATCGCGCGTGGTCGAGCAGATGTCGCCCGCGGCGCACGCGGGTGGACAAACAAGATGGCGTTCGCACGGCCTTCAAAAAGCTAGTGGTGCTCCGTGCTGTGTCATCCCTTAGCGCGGCCAAAGCGCTGAATTTTCACTACTTGCAGGGGCGCTGCAGTCGAGAGCGTCAACCCAAGCACACCGGCAACTGCAAGCGAACGCTGGGCTCTCGCGTCGTGTGGTACCTGCTTGCGGGGATGGGTTTCGCCGGTACAAGCGCTTTGCTTACGTCATTGTTCTACAGACCACTTTTATGACGCAGTATATTTAGCATATTGAACAAAAACTCATGGCTGCGCCGTAACCGTGAAGCTGTCCCACGCCGCGTTGCTGACACCATGCACATATAACACATGTCGAGCACACGGGCGCACTCACTGATAATGTACTGCATATATTTACACCTTTAGCAAAAAAAATAACATGCCGCTTGCTTCTAACTACATTGTATTGTCGTATTTACCGGCCATTTCCTGATTCTTTCTCTCAGACCTCCCTCACCCGGTCGCCTACAACCTCAGCGCCATCTTGCGTTTAGCTGAACGTACAACAGCGGTCAAGTGCCTTCCCAACTAACTTCATTTTCAATCTACGAAGCAAACGAGAGAGGAGGTGCCTCCACACAGACACGAATGACGCTCCTTTAGTTAATTTTGAGGGACTTGAGCGGATGGATGGATGGATGGATGCTATGAGCGTCCCCTTTGTAACGGGGCGGTGACTTGTGCGCCACCAGGCTCGTAGAACCTTTTTTCTTTCCAGCACAGCAGTGCCACGGCGTGGCAGTTCCCCAGAAAAGCTTCACGCTCCCCCGTGTATTCGCGCGGCACTTTGGGCATTCTGCCAGTCATCGGTCGGCGCACTCGTGAGAGAGTGCGAGTGCGAATGAGTGCCAGTGGGTGTGAGTGGAGGTGAGTGCCAGTGAATGCAAGTGGAAGCGAGTGCGAGTGAGTGCCAGTGAGTGTGATTGGACATGAGTGCGAGTGCGAGTGAGTGCCAGTGAGCATGAGTGCAAGAGAGTGTGAGTGGAGGTGAGTGCGAATGTGAGTGAGTGCCAGTGAGTGCGAGTGTGTTCCAGTCACTGCGAGTGGAGGTGAGTGCGAGTGAGTGTCAGTGAGCGTGAGTTGGAGTGCGAATTAGTGCAAGTGAGTGGAAGTGGAGATGAGTGCCAGTGAGTGTGAGTGGGAGTTCGAGTGAGTGTGAGTGGAGGTGAGTAAGAGTGGGTGCCAGTGAGAGTGAGTGCAGGTGAGTGGGAGTGCGAGTGAGTGAGTGGAGGTGAGTGCGAGTGAGTGTGGGTCCTGGAAAAATGAGGGTTAGTGAGTGTGAGTGAGTGTTCTCCCGCGCTGCCGACCTATCCTCGCTGGCGTGTTGTAAGGACGCACGGGTAAATGGCCTTGGGAAGAGCGTGATAGCTGCAGCGTATGCTTTGCGATCTGCTGACTCTAAACTCTCACGGGGCTTCCGCAGCGTGCAGTGGGGGCGGCTCCTCAAACTTTGCGCGCGCTTTTCATGTTGCAACAAAGGCGTCCGCTGTGCAGGATTTGCATCAGTGCAGTTTTAAGGGCGGGAGTACGTTACAGCAGACATTGACACTTCCCAATACCCCCTTAAACATTCTCCACATTACCAATGACTAGGTAAGCCCCCCCCCCCCCCCCGCCTTCCCAAAATCGAAATTATGGATAAAGCCGCTGCTCAGCTGCCTGTTTTCTCTTCCACAAAAGGAGAAAAAGAAAGGACACGCCTACTGGACCTGTCGTGAAGTACGGAGAACGTGCAAAGACGGAGACTGATGTTATTAAGGCGCGAATATGCTCGCTGCTTGCCACGATGAGGAAAATGACGTGGTGCGTCCTGTCACGTCCATTTTCCTGGAGCCCAATGCCTTGCACAATTAAGCTGCAAATAGTGGCATAATGTACGTTTCTCCGTTTCCTAGCAACTGAAGCATTTTTTTCTTTTTATGTGTTGGTGATCGAGGAATACCAGCAATACAAGTGTCCATGTTGACTTGGCCATCGAGACTTGCAAGGGAACCCTTACCCAGGACGTCACGTTAGCTGAGTGGACACTGCTGGATCCTTCACAGTTGTGCACCCTGCTGGAATTTTAAGTAACACATACTTCACTTTCAACTCCAAAGTGTACAAGCAGAAACAAGGAACCGCCATGGGGGCATCGATTGAGTGACGACCGTAAGCCTTGTTATGGACACTGGAGCAACAAGTTCTAGCAGAATTCGAACCCCCACCGAAAGTGTTTCTGCCATACGTAGTACACAATTTCTTTTGCATTCTGAGAAAAAAGGATTCAACAGGTTTAACGATAGCCTCAACGCCATAAAACCGGCTATACAGTTTACTGTAGAAGTCGAACAAGACAGCAAGCTCCATTTCCTCGACGTATTTGTGCGTCGCTCAAACGGCCGTATGTCATTCTCCGTTTTCTGAAAATCGACTCATACAGATCGCTCTCTCGACTTTAGCTCCTCCCACAATGTCGGCCATAAGACGTCTGTCGCATCGTCCTTCATTTATCGTGCTGCCCGCTTATACTATAGTGAAGACGAGCTGCAAAGAGAGCTTCTAATGGTACGCCGATAGCTGCGCCAGAACGGCTACCTTGTTGCTTTCGTCCACAGAATCATAAAGCGGGCGTGCAACCTAGCAGAGCAACGAGCGTATCAGAAGCGGGCCAGCATTCCTTACGTAACTGGTGTCAGCGAAGCTCTATCACGTGTATTCTCCAGGTAGGATTTACCCATTGCGCATGCGCTAAAGAATAAGCTCCGCAACAAGGTCATCAACGTGAAGAATCGTTTGGAAGATGATAAATTCTCGGGAGTAATCTTTAAGATCCCGTTCAAGGAATGCGGCTTCTGCTACCATGGCGAAGCGGTAAATTTCAGTCGACGCCTAAAAGAGCACAAACGATCTGTACAAAGTCCAGCGCACTTGCTCAGCATGCGATAAAAATTGCCACTATATCCTCTCGGAGAATGGTGCAATCATTAGCACAAAAAGAAACGTGACAAACAGACTGCTACACGAATCTATGCTGATACAGAGGACACCAGACACCGTTAAGAGGACTTAATGAAGGATTCCCCACGTTTACAACCGTTCATTGGGCCATATACTGCATGTAGAACTGGACAACAGCGCTTGCCCGCTGCACTGTGAGCAAGGAATCTGTACAGGTTTTGAAACGTGAAACTGTGTTCTTTCCCTTGGTCAGTGATCGTGGATTTCGTTGTGGATAGGTTGCTCTTAATTTAGGTGCTGTAAACTTTATTCCATGCAAAAATAGCGAGAGCATGAGAAAGCCCCCGTGCAAACTTTATATCATAAGTTACTCACACCCAAAATTTGCACTATAGGCTACGTTGTTTAGAGTTCATGTAATTCTCATGATGCGTACATGTTGTGGAAGAGCTCAGGCGGGTGAGGTCTAGTGAGCACAGGATGATAAGATCTCGAATTAGGCTACATTTGAGAGACGACCGCAGCAAGCTAGCACGAAAGAAGCCGTTCAATGAGCTCATAGTAAGACGAAAAGTTGAATAATTCCGGATCGAGGTGCACAACTAATAGTCGGCTCGAACCGAGAAAGCAGAGTTTAAGCTCAGGAAGCGAGCAATAATGTTTCAGGCATAATCACGGAGTGCACAGTAGAAGTAGGGGGTAAGATCGCTAGACAGGATACTGCTAAACTTTCACAGGAGACGCAATACTAAATTAGAAAACGGCAAAGCATGATAATCTCCACCCCAGTTGATAGAATAGAAATAGCGCAGCATTCGAAGTTAATCAATAAGCATAAGTTAGCTGACATGCGAAAGTATAATTTAGCATGCGGTATTGAATGGAGGCAGCATAAAAGGGGGGAACAGGAGTCTAGCCGTACGGAAAAATCAGGTGTATGCACTTAAAGACGAGCAAGGCAACGTCATCGCAAAGAGGGAATATGGTTATAGTAGCCGAGAAGTTCTACAGAGATCTCTCTGCCTGTTTGGCACACATATGACCTTCATATGTGGTCATATGTGGGCCATAGAGGCAGGTGCCAGAACGTTCGACTGAGGGAGCACTCAAACAGTTTAAGTAAATCGGACGGTGCGCACCTTAGCGTGCATTGTAGAGCCTGCGCGTGTGAACCGCATTTTAGGCGCGTTGCCATACTTGGTAGGAGTGCTAATAAAACAGCTAGAGAAATTTTGGAAGGTCACTTCATAAAAATGAAAGGAGATAGGTGTGTGAGTGATACTTCTATATCGCTGTTTGATGCCGAGATGCAAATGTTTCGCATGCACTTGAAATAAGATAAACAAACTTGCTTTGTTGCATGATTGCTCCGTGTTGCGCATGTGCTTTAGTATAAATAGTCACCCATCTTCCGTTATGAATAAATCAGTTGGTAGTGGCGCTCTGTGTGTCTGTGTGTCCCTCTCTCCTGTATGTTGATTTAGCGCCCTGTAAGCATATGCCCTATTATGAACCAACTAGCCCAAGAAGTTTTATTAACACCTGTTCCAGGTTGCGTAGCCTGTGAAACACGTGGAATGGTTTATGTTGTCCGAACTCGGAGACTCGTACGATTACGTTAGGGAGTATGCGAAAAATGTGAAAAACGCGCGTGAAGGGAAGGACTTTCAAGGTTTTCTGGCTAGTGTTCATTTAACATTCAAGCATTGTTGAGCAACTTAACGCTATCGCGCTAAAAAGCTGCTCAATTGCTATCGGCGTGGAGACGCCCACTACGCGACGGAGTCACTGAGACACTGAAAAAAAACTGGTTTTCAATCTCCCTTATGTTTGTACTTTGAGTGACGCCCAGCAACTAGTTCACTAGATGTTTGTTTTCCTAGGACATTTCAGGGCGTGTCAGCTGTCCGTCCAAAAGAGAGCAAAGTCACGCTTCTTCAAGGCTTTTGCACTATTGGACAAGGTGTCTGAGTAGCTGCAAAGCTGAAACTCTTTCCTGAGGGCTACCTTTGTGTCGGAAAGATGAAAGCTATGGTCCGAAGCCATGTCGGTGGCCTGGTGTCGAAGGCAACACCATACACAAGGCGCAATCCGGTGCAGTATGCCAGGAATATCAGCATGTGCGCCGACAAGTGCTGCCCACGCCATGGCCGTTGCCTGAAAGACCATGGTCACGTACACATGCCGGTCTTACAAGCTCGTTCAAGGGACAACAATTTTTGGTGATTTTAGTTTAGAGAAGCCACCCAATACAAGATGCGCTGCTTCAACTTAAGCACCAAATATTAGAGAATAATGGCACTGCTACGAGGGCAATCCTAGGACTCGACCTACGGAGAGCTTTCGACAATGTTACACGCAGCGCGTCTAACCAAAATACAGGATCTACAACTCGGTAAGAGAATGTACACGTATATACGCTCATTTCTTACCGGTCGCAAAGCAAAGACCGCTATGGGAGACTTAACATCGGACAAGTTGGCTTTATGCAGCACAGGTACGCCGCAGGGCGCAGTCGTATCGCCCTTACTTTTCAGCATTGCCCTCATAGGACTACCACGAGAACTCCGGAAAATAGACGGTCAGCACCACACTATATACGCAGACGACATTACGATATGGACACCACGGACGCAGTGCTGGCCAAACAGAACAAGCGCTCTCGGATGCGGTACAAACAGTGGAAAAACATCTGCGCAATACAGGGCTCACAAGCCCCGCAGAAAAATCCGAACTGCTCATCTACAAACTCACACGGCTCGGCATGAAACGAGCTAACCACACCACATTCCCCAGAACGAGCGACATGGCAATAAAGAGAGCCTGCGGGACCGTCATCCCCACTGTAAGCAAAATCAGAGTACTAGGGCTGATAATCGAAAGCATCGGACACAACGGTGAAATATTCCGAAAATTAGAAACATCCGTAACGCACACAGTCTGACTCATAAAGCGCAATGCAAACTGACACAGCGGTATTAAAGAAGGCAACGCCATCAGGCTGGTACAACCCTTCGTGATAATTAAAATAACACACGTGCCACCCTACCTCAAATGGCAGGCGGCAGACAAACTCAAGATTGAAGGTCTCATTCACAAAGCACACAAAGTACCACTAGGGCTTCTGGTTAACACTGGTACTCAACTCCTAATGAAGTTGGGAATGCACAACACATTAGACGTCATTATGGAGGCAAAACAAAAAGCGCAGTATGAAAGACTAGCCAGGACACCAAAAGGCACAACCATACTTGAAAGGCTCCAAATTAATTACCACACCCAACATGGGAGGAAACTCGAGATACCGAGCAGTTACAGAGTAAGGTGATATATACCCTTAACCAAACCTCTGCATCCAGAATACCACAAAGCAAGGAGCGAAAGCAAAGCCAGAGATATGCAAAGAAATTCGGCAAAGACAATGACGCGGTCTTTTAGGTGCATGAAGATACGACAAACAAAAAGGGTTCGCAGCGGCGGTAGTGAACACGAAACACGAGTACGTCACAAGCAGCACGGTCTGCACGGTAGTAAGTGAAACAGCAGAAGTAGCAATAGCCATGGCAGGCACGCAAACGGAAGTACTCATTGTGATCAGCGACTCGCAAATGGCGGCATGAAACTTTGCAATAGGGCGCATCTCGCCGGAGGCCCAACGAGTCATCAAGGCTGACAAACACCCGGACAGAAGTTCGGTATACATCCAATGCACACCCGCGCACATAACTGCGGCAGGTATTGGCAAGAGACTGTGCACACAATAGTTCGAGGGCTGACTTACGGAGCCAATGCACACCCCACGTCCTCGGACGGGCCTGCACAAGGAGGATCATGGAATTGGAATGATCGAATGACAACATACAATGACATCACCGGTCACTACAGACTGCAAACGGCGTACCTTTGCGATACCACACTCTAAATTCACCAAGCAACAAATAATAGAATGGCGCCAACTACAGAGAAGAACGTACCCGATACCAGTACTCCTACACCTCCTGTACCCGGATATATACCAGACTGATAAACGTGCTAAGTGTACAAACGAGGCCACCTTAGAGCATATACCATGGCAAATTCCCAATATCAGACAAAACCAAGGATTCCCTGCCTCCGAAAACCAGCTACGAGGACGCTGGGGAGCCGTTCTGCTCAGCTCATCATTAGATGACCAATTATGAATGATTGATTGATTGATTGATTGATTGTGGTTTGGTTAGGAGAGGAAGCTAATTTCTGCAGCCCATGTGAGGAGCGCGGCTAAGCGTCCGTGGGGGTGGGGAAAAGGGAGTGAAAGAGATAGAGAGGAGAGAAAAGGCCGTAGTGGAGGGCTCCGGAAATTTAGACCACCTGGGGTTCTTTAACGTGCACTGACAAGGCACAGTACACGGGCCTCTGGCATTTTCGCCTCCGTCGAAAATGCACCGCCGCGGCCGGGATCGAACCCGCGTTTTTTTTTTGGGTGGCAGCCGAGTACCGTAACCACCACACCACCTCGGCGTACGATCAAGTGGGTCAAGGAAGCCGCCGAGGCTCAAAAACCCTCGACCGAAGCTGAGGGGGGGCCTACAGCCCATGATGATGATGATGATGATGGTGATGGTTCGGTTAGGAATGGACGCTAATATCTGCAGCCCATGTAGGGAGCGCGGCTAAGTGTCTGTGGGGGACAGGGAGAGAAAGAGATAGAGAGGAGAGAAAGGCTGTAGTGGAGGGCTCCGGAAAATCAGACCACGTGGGGTTCTTTAACGTGCATTGACAACCTTACAACGCACAGTACACGGACCTCTGGCATTTTCACCTCCATAGAAAATACGACCGCTGCGGCCGGGATCGAACCCGCGTTTTTTTGGGTGGTAGCCTGGTACCGTAAACACTACAGCACCGCGGCGCGCTCAGCCCATCCCTGAAACTCACAGTATATCAATAAAGTTTTTTCTCTCTCTCTCCGTAGAAGCTTTGTCAAAATGTTTTGAATTCCAGTGGCATCACCACTTCTAATGCTACAGTCAGCTGTCTACGAGCAGTTGTCGCCACTCATGGTATTCCGGATATTATTGTGCCAGATATTGGCACGGCATTCTCAGGCGTCATATTCCTGCCGCTTTTGCACAGAAACCACACCAGATGAATCAGAGTGCCGCCGTACCATCCTGTACCGAACTCTGCTGTCGAGCGCGTTGTTCAGTTCGTCAGTCAAGAACAAAGTAAAGCAGTCGGCGTTCAGCGCTTTCCAAACCCAGATTCGCTGAATGCTATTTCAGTGCGGACAAACACAACGTAGCCTCACTGGCAGAACCCCAGCAGAACTATTCTTGGGCTACGGATGCCACTCAGAACCTTATGTCCAGATCATCGAGGTAAGGTATTGAAGCAGCTGAAGCAGAAATTCCACCAGAACAAGGGTGCATACAATGCTCTCCAGTTCGCACGTCCTTGTCAATTTCAGACGAGGGAATTGATCGTTACCAGTCACGGTTAATGGACCAACAAGTTCGCCTTCCGTTCAGGTGGAACTAAAAGATTGGTGCAGCAATCGCCATCCTGCCCACATAGGATCGAAAGACCTTCCCTCTTTCCTTACTAAAGTTGACCGGGAATTATGTAGCCAAAATAGCCATGGCGTGATGCAGAGACTGAGCAAGCGAGCATTGAAGGATCACCAATGGATACTGAACGTACATCAGTGCCTGCAGATGCAAAAACATCAATCACCTAAGATGCCTCAGATGTTCTGCTGTTACTACGGGACCAGAACGAGTAAGGAAACCAGTGTGTCGATATGATGTCTTAAATTAACAGGAGAGGATCAGAGGTGGCGGCCTTTGCAGCAGGCGCCAAGAAGTCCGTGCACATCTATCATCACCATGTGCACGGTTGTCTTCCATTCTTGCAAGTAAACGGAATCGATGGCTCTTCAGCGGCCTTCCTCTCCACGGCGGCGCTACCGAAAGGAGGGTGGCGTTCCTGCCGGATTTCTATACCATAGTACCGAAAGCCGACCTCTTATCTGCAGCGCCTACAGAAAGAAGGCCGCTAAACACCGATCGATTCCCTTTATTGGCGAGACTAGAAGACCACTGTGCACATTATGATGATAGATGTGCATGGAATTCTTGGCGCCAGCTTCAGCGCAAGTCCCCCCCCCCCGTGGTCCGCTCTCTTCTTGTGCTACTTCACGACGTCTCTTCCAAGTGACTGTCAGCAGCGGGTAGGTGTCACATCTAAATGCGTGGCACATCAGTCGCGTTCCTGCGGACCAGCATTTTGCACGAAATAAAGGAGTTGTAGGGCCTAGGCGGGCTTCAGACCATCGCCTCCAGGAAATATGTTCGCGCGTCTCATTTTTCTTACCTCTCTACACGCTGGTGTGGCAACGTTATGATTGTCTTATTCCTGTGCGCATTCACCGAAGATGCTGTGGTTTGGCGCCCTGTCCGTTCAGTGACTCTAGCCACAAGGTTGCCGTAACTGTGGAAGCGCCAATATGTTCAAAAAAGGAACAGAAAATGTTCAAGGTCAAGGTCGCTCGTCGCTACGAAAGGAGAGTGAACGTGCTCAGATGACGGATATCCCCTCAAACTTGACTCTGCAACTTTGCAATTGCGTAATGGATTTGGAAACTTTGGGGAGCAGGCGATTCGTGAAGCAGTATTTTTTAAATGATGATGAAAAACAGGGAACGTCGCTGGAGCTAACGTTTGGTCAAGCTGACATGTCTTTGACTTGCCATCCTAACGAAGACAAGTCCACTTCCAAACATTTGCTCCAGAGCCATTCGCCGTTTTTCATTGTCTTTAACGATCTGTTCATCGATTCAAGCCTCCGTCTTTCCGTGAGCTTCTGTAACCGGTACATTTGGGGATTACTTGGAAGAGTACTGCGAGCTTTCTTTAAGAATTTCGCTTGTGCAAGCTCGGGCTTTGTTACGCTTGGTACGCCTTCATTTTACCAGGGGCGCTTGACATACTTCAGACGCCGTCGGCCACTCAAAACGCCGTTGCTATGAACACGGGCACCGGGCAGAACGGTGACTTGGAAGTTCAGGTATTCCAAGCTAGCCTTCATCGATTGTCGTGTCGGGATCTTCTTTAAGTGTGCGGGCGGCTGTCTGGAACAAGGGTGTCGTCCATGCGGCCTGTCGCGTGCGCACAAGGCGACTTCCCAGCAGACCGACATCGTCACCTTCTTCTTTCCTCTTCTCCCAGCTCTTCGGCATCCGTAAGTGGTAAAAAAAAATAACTCATCAAAGCACAAGGTTGCACTCTCTAGGACTGTGATTGTCCAATTACTTGGATGGTGCACGTTGTTTCGCTCTGTTTACATTTCTCATTAGGCTGTATTATTGTACTTGAACAACACAATGATTGCAATGTCACTGAGGTTGTTCAATTTTGTATATATATTTTTCAGATTCTTTCTCCTGTGCATTTCAAAAACGAAATGTGATCTAAGCTGTGCTATTGCCGTATTCTCATGTGGGGTGAAATGGGATTTCTTCTGAAGCCGCGGCATGCGACTTTTGCCCGTTCATCCTCTCTCTTTGTGTATTTTTTAAGAGAGAAATAGAGATTTCATTTTAATAAACTCAACCATCAACTCTGAGTAAGGGCGTGGTGCCCTGTACCCTTTAAAACGGCACTGCTCGAATTGACCAAAATAACGGAAATGCTCAACGTCCCTGAAGTTACAGCTTCAGTGATGCGAACAATAGTTAGAACAAACACGCAGTCAATGGTTTTTGTGATTTGTTTGGCTGTAACTAGCATATGCAATGCTGTCCTGCACGAAGTGTAAGCGGCAAGAGGCCACACATGGTTAAATTTGGGTGGTTGCCATATGATTCGCGTTTGAGTGCCAAGATGATCGCGTATCGCATTTCAGTGCCCGTACGTTCTCGTTCGACCGCTGAATGTCAATGTCACCGGCAACTGCAGCACTCCAATTCACTGCAATTCAAATTGCCCCTAAAGATGCTACTGTTACTTTGTATATCCTGCATTGCTGTTGAACTCATTGCTTCACCTTTCTGGCGAAACTGTATCACCATTGGCTGCAGAAAGTAAAAGAGGCTGTTACTGCGCATTGAAGTAATAGCCTTTGTACCAGTAGCAGCTTGTGTACCCTGCACGATGCATATGTATGGTCATCTCTCTCTCCCCCTCTCTTGCATCTTCCGTGAAATGCAAGGCGCTTAACCAGCTCAGTAAGTCAAACTACCTGACTGCAATACCGCTAGATTATCATCGGAATATTTGGCACGCGATATGATAAAGTAGAATTCCTAATAGCGAAAAAGGTGGCCTTCTTTGTGTGATTACTTGCTTGACCGTGACACGAAAAGTCCCATTTATTTTGGGAGCAAAAACATGCGTTCCTGAAGCGAAAGAAATGGCGGATCTTGCGCTTCGTTGCCCATAGGGCTTAACACAGCAAAGATGGTCGGTTTCAAGTTTCATATGGCTTTGCTTGGTCATTTAGCCTTGGCATACACAACCTCATGAACCTGACAGTGAGGCTCAGGAAGTCATAGAGGGAAAGTATTTGTAGTTTTCTTGGTCGTGGTCGTGTAGGGTGCACAAGCTGCTGTACTTCAACTGAATTCCCAGTAACAGCCTTTTTTATACACACAGTCGTGAAAAATGAGCGAGAACTCAAAACTCAACTATATTTCACTAATGTAACACCAATGGAAACACTGTAGACAAAAGACAACTCAAGTATTACCATAGAAAAGAGAGAGGGAATCGCCGAAGAAGTGAGACTGTAAGACTGGGTTATTCCAGCACCCCCCTGAATGGCAGATTACGCTCCTTTCACGTGTAATAGGAACGTTCTGAGTGCTTCAAGTGCTAACGTGATACTGGAGCACGTCTTTATAACCATTTGACCGGAGTCGACGCTTTCATTTAGCTAACGTTTGCTTCAAACCACTCAAAACTTTCCTTCGCTGTGTATACATATCAATGCCCAACGCCGACCGCCTATCCACACTAACGCAGTTAAACACGAGCACCTTAACTGCGTTAGTGTGGATCGATCTCGAGGCCAAAAATTGTGAGACCCCTAAGCTTCGCCTTAAGAGTCCAACGCGTTGGCTGTGCGTGACCCCATTGTCATCGCGATCTTTCGCGTACATTGTTCTTGAGTCGGCTAGCCACGTAAATGTCATGACATCACACTTGTTACTGAATATCTTTGCTCGTGGAGTTGAGTTTGTTAGTTATTGCAATGTAATGGGAAAGTACAAAGTGGCGTTGGGCCATCGAAACTCGCCGATGAAGAAGGCACCGCAGTTCTCCTGGCGCTTGTACACAGCACAGAATCCATCGCGAACATGTCAACATGGCGCATTTGCCGATATACAAATATGTATATTTTGGGAGGGATCACCGCGTCTCGGCCCGCAGTCAGTAAGGGCCACCCAGTGCAAGGGCACCGCGCCAAGCTGAGCGTCTAGTCCAATCCCGACATGGGCTAACGGACACGCGTCGCGCACCACGTCCCTCACGCAAAATGGTCACATCGTCATTTCTCTTCCTCAGCGTCCCTTAGGCAGCGATCCCGGCAATATAAATGGCCTGCCGTAAGCTTTCACGAGGTATGGCGCGGCCGAGCGGGTAGCGCATCGTGCTCTGGAGCGGGGGCTCCCACTTTCCATGCCCACTCGATCCAAAAGATTTTGTTTTCTTTCCTTGCGAGTTTTCGGAGACTTCCACTACGGCGTCTCCCTTAATCACAGCTGGTTTTTGGACGTTAAACCCCACGAATCAATCAAATCAATCGCCTACATGGGGTTAGGCATATACGATGCACTTTACTGCATTTATGGGGATCTACGTCCCAAAACAACGATTTGGTTATGAAAGATGCCGTAGTGGAATGATCCGGAAATTTCGACCGCCCGGGGTTCCTTCACGTGCACTGACATCGCACAGTACACGGACCTCAACATTTAGCCTCCATCGAAATGAAGCCGCGGGAGGGATATGCACTTGAATATTAGTCAGTTTGTTTTAATAGGTGTTCATCCTTCCTGCGCAGACGGTGTCTTCTTTGCCTTGGTCTGAGTTCCTGTTCTCATTCTGCTGGCACGAACTTGAAGACCCTGCGAATATATGCCAAAATCATTCATGTGGTGATCAGGCAAAATAAGTTTGAGAATTTATGCCCTTAAAGAATGACCTGAATATAAGGGCCTGCCTCACTACCAACTCACCACTGTCGTTTCTTTGGGAGCGTAAGCATGTAGTCGCAATACAATATACTAGAACAGATACTTGAGCTAGTTGGCAGGAATTTATTTCACAGGGACAACAGCGGAACAGGACGAGGACATAGAACGCGACACGGCTGCTGACTCGCAACTAAAGCTTTATTCGAAGACACGTTGAAAAAAAGAAGCATAGCCCCGGACATAGTCATATGGCAAAACCACATACGAAAAACCGAGACATGGAATGTTCCACATTGTCGGACTAGTTACGGTCGTCAAATGGCTCGTAACAAGCTTCCGCGTTTATTAAATGATTATATGAATAAGCAAATTGATATTCGTGATGTAAAATTGTCTGATTTGTATGATCTGTTCTTAACTTAGGCTCTTTGCATAAAATTGTTTGACTTTATATAGATGCAAAATAAAATGTTCCTGTTAATTGTTACAATGTTACAGTAGAAGTTTTAAAAGTGTTAATGTCAGTGTGTTAAAGTGTCATAATGTTAAGAACATGCCTGAAACTGAGCTGCTGTCTTTGTACGGGGGTAAAGGACTTCCTCAAGCCATTCAAATGGCTTTTCCCTTCTCCTCCTATCACATTGTATTGTGATGAAACAATAAAATTCAAATTCAATTCAAACCTGCGTAGCAGAGTTATGAAGTTGATAGATTTCAAACTTAATATGCATGTACCGACCGAAATTTCAATATGCATGCATCGTGTCGGATGCCTATACAGAAACAAATACTAATGCTCTAGAGATGATACAACGCAAAGCAGTTAGGTTTATTTTTCTATCTATAGATTAAGCCTAATGAAACAACATATTGTTCAAACACTAGAGCTTCGTAGAAAATACAAAATTAAAACTTAAAAATACAAACCTTACAGCAACTGTTTTTTCCTAAACCCACAAGATTACGTAAAGCCTCTCACAGCACATCGAACAAGGCATCGTCAGGACCTCTCTTTAACTCCATACAACACCAAAACTAGCCTCTTCAAGTTTTCTTCCTTCCCGCGCACGATAACAGATTGGAACAATGTGCCATTATGACAACTACTAAGTGTACATTCCGTTGCGCATTTAATTATTTAATGGTATCGGCATTGCCACTCCTTTTGATGCTACTGTGTTTCATATTCTCTGTATTCTTAATTTTCTCTGAATGGTTTTTATTCTCCTTTCATGACTTCATATACGTGTGTGCGTAGGTATGTGCAGATGTGTGTGCATTTGTATGCGTATATACAGTGCTTTACCCCGCAGGGGGACCTGTTAAAGCAGATCTTTTGTGTACTGCGCGACACCACGGACCCCGAGCACCCATGTCTAGCCGCACTTGGCACCGCCGTGTCCAGGGAAGGGGGGTGCTGGTGGTTGACCCGATACCGAGTGATTGGACCTTAAAGGCCCCTCCGCGGAGGCAACGCACCACTTTGGCCCCAGCTCCTTGTAGACGGCACCTCCGGCCTGATCCTACCGGGGGAAATCGGCAGTCGCCTTTTCCTGTCCTCCGCTCCATCTCTTACTTTCCTGTCTTCTTTCTTACAGCTGTCGTGCCTCCTTATCACTTCTTCGTTCTTCCTTTTTCCCGGCGGCTAGGGTTAACCTTGTGTGGCGAGCCACCCGGAGCGCCGTCATATTTGGTTACAACAGCGTTGTACAGCTGGCGCGGGCAGGACTTCCTTGCAAGTTCCTGTCCCGTCCCCTTGTTTGGCTCCATGGTGAGCGGCTTGCACCGTGGCCGAAAACATACCTTTTTTCTATGGCTCCACCCTTTTCAAAACCTGATCGCCCTCGTAACCCCACCAAAAGAGGACGGAACGAAGTATAAGAAAAATTCCTCGAAGGAAGTAAAGAAACGTTCCCCAAATATCACGTAATTCACAGTGGAGAAGCAGAACATCCAGCTCACACTATAAATCCGTACCGGGTGTCGAACACCCTCATAATGCCCTCGGCCCAGGATACAAATTATCGAAACTGGCCTGCGGCGACCTTTTGCTAGAAGTCTGCGACAGAGTGCAGTATGCAAGTATTCCAAGGCTTGTATTCTTCGGGGACATCTCCATGACAGTCTCTCAACAAAGATCTTTAAACACAGTACGAGGTGTAATATCAGAAACCGACTTCACGAACTTGACAGAACAAGAAATCCTTGCAGGCTTTGAAGGACTTGTCGCAAACGTTCACGGAATCAAAATCAGGAAGAACGACAAGGCACCTGTTATGTCCACGGTAGCCGGAATAACAGGCATACGTGGGAAGAAAAACTTGTTTATTACTTGAGCCGTAAGCACCTTTTTCCAGCCAGCGCGAGCGGTCTGTATTGTCCGAGCGCACACGTTCGACTGTCGTCGTCGGAACCAGACTGGGGAGAGGCGCAAGAAGCAGGCGAAGAAAGGAGTCCGCCAAAAGCGAGAGGGGGAGCCGGGGGGGGGGGGGGGGCGGCCTGCGCGTCCTTGAAGCTTCCCGTGAAGTGCGTGTTCGCGGTTGGAGACATGGCAGCACCTACAAAACATCTGCTTACATTTTCTTCCAGCACACTCCACGAATCAATTAGTGTAGACTACATAAAAGTAACAGTCCCTCATTACATACCGAATCCCCGGGGAAGCTTCAAGTGCCAAGGGCACGGCCATGGTTCAAAAAGCTGCCGTGGCCGTGAAACACGTGCTAAATGTGCCTCACATGAACACCTATCTGACAAATGTAATGCTGTGCCGCATTGTGCGAATTGTGAAGGAGACCACCCTGCGTATCCCAGGTCATGCCAGGCCTGGAAAAATGAAAAATAGATCATTGCCATTAAAACTAAAGAAAACATCAGCTTCAAAGAAGCACGGAAACGTTTCATCACAGATAAAGCATTCAGGTTCACAGCTAGAACAAACTTCGCCGATGTGGAGCGTAGGCGCGGCACACCACACCGGAATCCCGCCCTCGCTCAGGCAAGTCCTGAGGCGGGGCGAACCGCGCCCACGGCAGAAGCAGCGCATGCTGCCCTGTCACCTCCAAAGACGGGACCGTCGGCTCTTGGGCCGGCAGCCCAGCAGGCTTCCCCGCCAACGGGGCAGGACTGCAAACCAAGCACCCGCGGCGGCAGACCTCTCTTGAAAGAAAATGAAAGGACAAAACCCCAATAAGAAGTCCTCCAAAAGGGTGAATTTAACTTTTTAGGTACAAAACTAAAAACAACCAAATATGGCGTTCCTGATACACTGGAACTGTCGCTCGCTTATGGAAAACTAGTGACATAACAGTTTGAAGTTCATTTTCCCCAGCAGCATTATGTCTGCAGGAGACGAACCTAGGTTGTAAGCATATAAACATTTTAAAGAAATATAAAGTAGTTCGATGCGACAGAGAGGAGGCCAATAGGCTCCCAGGGGGTGTTGCTATCCTTATTCGAAGTGGTGTAGCAACCCAAGCAATCAAGCTTCGAACCAAATTGGAAGCTGTCGCTGTCATTGTGCTACATTCTAGAACTATCACCCTCTGCTCGGTATGCCTCCCTCAACATCTATCAGTATCACTACAAGACTTAGAAGAACTTTTAAGTCAGTTACCGGAACCATATCTTTTAGTTGGAGATTTTAATGCACATTCACCTCTATGAGGTAGTGACCAAACAGACGCTAGAGGTTGTATTTTAGAAGATTTTATTTTGCGCAATAACGTTTGCCTGCTCAATACAAGAAGGCCCGCATACTGCACTGAGAGCTCAGGGAAGATGAAGTGTTTAGTTTTGTCTTTTACATCTCCATCTGTTTTTACTGATTTTAAATAGGATGTTCTCAACAACCCCTACGGGAGCTGCCACCTTCCTGTGATAAGCAGCCCATCATCCTCGTCTCAGATCATCCCAACCAGACCACGCCACTGGAAACTGCACCTCGCCAATTGGGCGTTGTTTTGAGAAGAGGCGTGTTTGCACGAGGTATATTCGAAAAACCTCAGTGTTGATGAACTTAATGATATCTTCACATCCTGTATTATCACTGCTGCGCGCCTGTGTATCCCACAGTCCACAGGAATTATACACCAAAAGCACAAAGTGTGGTACACACGAGAATGTAGAGACCCAAAAAAAGAAACAAAACAAAGCCTGGGGAATTTTTCGAAGATATTCAACACGGGAAAACCTTGTCAATTTCAAAAAAAGAAAAGCGAGAGCTGAAGCCCAGCCTATTCGGCGCAATGCAGAAAAAACATCATGGCAAAAATATGTATCGTCAATAAGCCGCTCAATGGCATCAAGGAAAATGTGGGAACAAGTTCGTCAACTTGATAGCCGCTTTTCGCCCTTTACAATTCCTTTGCTCACAGCTCCCGGACAACAAACAAGCATTAAAGAACAGGCAGACCTAATAGGGGAATATTTCTCTGCAGTTTCTACTTCATCATACGGCACACAGTCATTCATAACACACAAGAACACAGCTGGAAAACAAACACTTCCAATAAGTGGCAGTACCCACGAGCCCTACAATAACCTCATTACACTTCAATAAATCCACAAGGTATTGTCTTGCGGTAAACAAACCGCACCCGGACCTGATGAAATCCATTATGAAATGTTGGCTCACCTGCTGCTGTAAAAGCACTTTGTCATTTCATCAAGAAAATTTGGGAATCCGGGAAAATACCAGAGGCTTGGAAAAAGGCGGTTATAGTGTCATTTGTGAAGCCTGAAAATCCACTAACCTCTCCTGGTGGATACAGCCCAATAGCGCTCACGAGCGGTCTTGCGAAATCATTCGAAAGTGTACTAAATATTAGGTTGATGTTTACCCTCCAATCCCTTGAAATGATTGACGCCCACCAATGTGGTTTCAAAAAAGGATGCTCAACAGTTAACCACCTCGTGCGCTTCGAAGACACAATCCGAGAAGCATTTATGCATAAGCAATACTGCCTTGCGGTCTTCTTTGATCTGGAGAAGGCGTATGACACAGCATGGAGATTTGGGATCCTACGCGACCTGGCATATCTTGGCATTCGGGGCAGGATGCTGAAATGCTTGAGCTGCTTTCTCTCTAACCGTTCAAGTGCGTCTTGGAGCTATACTGTCAAAGAATTTCACGCAAGAAATCGGTGTGCCACAGGAGGGCATTTTAAGCACCACACTCTTCATTGTAAAAATGAACACTCTAAGAAAAATAATTCCGAAGCCTATTATGTATTCAGTTTATGTCGACGGCCTTCAAATAGCCTGCACCTCCTCCAGCTTCTCAATATGCGAGAGACAAATATAACTCACATTATACAAAATAGCCATTTGGGCGGACGCAAATGGGTTCGAATGCTCACCACAAAAACAGTTGCTGTGATGAGGATTTGTGGGGTTTTACGTCCCAAAACCAGCTCTGATTATGAGAGACGCCGTAATGGAGGTCTCCGGAAATTTCGACCACCTGGGGTTCTTTAACGTGCACTGACATCGCACAGCACACAGGCCTCCACATTTGGCCTCCATCGAAATGCAACCGCCGCGGCCGGGATTCGATCCCGCGACCGTGGGATCAGCAGCCGAGTACCATAGCCGCTAGACCACCGTGGCGGGGCCAGTTGCTCTCCTCTTCATACTGAAAAGAGGGATACAGATTGATACGACATTGTACTTAAATGAAACAGCACTTTCTGTAAAAGAAGAACATAAATTTCTAGGCATAACATTTGATCGAAAGCTAACATTTCTACCACCCATAAATACACTCAGGAAGAAAGCCTCCCGATCTCTCAATATTCTCAAAGTGCTCTAGCGAAAACACTGGGGGCCCGATAGGACCTGCCTGTTACACATTTGCCGGACCGTCGTAAGCTCTTGCCTAGAGCGCGGGTGCGTAGTATGAGGGTCTGTGAGACCATCATACCTGAACAGATTACATCCGATATAAAACCTGGCACTGAGTCTTTCGACTGGTGTATACAGGACATCCCCCATGAGCAGTCTTCACATTGAAACAAATAAACGACGCTTCGCAAACTAAAGAACGATGCTTATGTGTTCTTATGTGCTTAAAATAGTGTGCCTGCGTCTGTTACCTAGTAGTTACCAAGTGCAAGCTTACAGCACTAGTCAATAATAAACCGGAATTAATCAGCCCTCTGTTCCTACGGTTTGAAGAAATATGTCAAGAAATAGAAATATTAGACGCCCTAACCGAAACTGACCCACGACGCGATCCACTGCCGCCATGGTACAGCCTTCCAGCTGTTTGTGACTTCACATTAACACGCTTTCAGAAAACGAAAACGCCACACGAACACATATTACAAGCATTTCTTGCACTAGAAGAAAAATACATAGATTACAGAATGTTT
>JABSTT010004701.1:0-20918 GCA_013339685.2 Hyalomma asiaticum
TTTTCATGTTATGACCTGTCATTTATGATCGTAATGCAGTCATGTTGTGCCAAACCAATTTTCGTATAGGCTCCGTGCAATCGAGTTTCCCATGTGCGACATCAGCGCCAGAATGCACGGCCTGGCGGAGAGAAGAAGCAAAATTGGGCAGACTGTGACAGGGAAATACGCGAACGTGATGCGCGTCTCCAACTCTATAGCAGCAGTGACCGCCCGTCCCACATTCTTTCGCTTTATTTCCCTTGAGACGCGCGTTCCAAACCTGCGGCAAATGTTCCAAAGGGCGACGCCGCGAGCGTTCGTGTGGTTCGCAGCACGCCCGGAAAGCAGCGAAGAAACGCACGCGTCGCTCTCGCCTCGGTTTCCACCGTGCGCGACTGAGCCGTCCGACGAGAGCTACGTAGCGCCCTCTGGTCAGTAGACGGAGCCCATACATCCCATTAACGTGTAAATCATGCCGGTCATGACACGCGTGTAATGATTCTAATGTTATGTCCTGTCATTTACGTTCGTCATGCTCTCGTGTTGTGCCATAGCAATTTTGGTATACATCCCTTTAAGGAAACGAGTGGCATGTAGATCATGTCGCCCATGACATGCATATCATGATTTTCATGTTGTGACCTGTCAATCATGTTCGCCATGCAGTCATGTCGTGGCATACCAATTTTCGTATACATCCCATTAACGAAACGGCCAGGAGAGCACCAAGACCATCGCATGTAAATCATGTCATTCATGACATGCACGTCATGATTTTCATGTTATGACCTGTCATTTACGTTCATGATGCAGTCATCTTGTAGCATGCCAATTTTCGTATACATCCCGTTAACGAAACGCGCGTGGCATGTAAATCATGTCGCCCATGACATGCATATCAGGATTTTGATGTTGTGACCTGTCAGTCATGTTCGCCATGCAGTCATATTGTGGTATACCAATTTTTGTATACATCCCATTAACGAGACGACCAGGAGAGCACCAAGACTGTGACATGTAAATCATGCCGCTCACGACGCGCATATCATGGTTTTCATGTTATGACCTGTCATTTATGTTCGTCAGGCAGTCATGTTGTGCCATACCAATTTTCGCATACGTCCCGTTAGCGAAACGGCTAGGAGAGCACTAAGACCGTGGCATGTAAATCATGCCGCTCATCACATGCATATCATGGTTTTCATGTTATGACCTGTCATTTATGTTCGTCATGTAGTCATGATGTGGCATACCAATTTTGGTAAACATTGTATTAGCGAAACGGCCAGGAAAGCCCTAAGACCGTGGCATGTAAATCATGCCGGTCATGACATGCATATCATGATTTTCATGTTATGGCCTGTCATTTATGTTGGTCATGTAGTCATGATGTGGCATACCAATTTTGGTAAACATCCGATTAGCGAAACGGCCAGGAGAGCCCTAAGACTGTGGCATGTAAATCATGCCGCTCATGACATGCATATCATGATTTTCATGTTATGACCTGTCATTTATGTTCGTCATGCAGTCATGATGTGGCATACCAATTTTCGCATAAATCCCATTAGCGAAACGGCCAGGAGAGCCCTAAGACCGTGGCATGTAAATCATGCCGTTCATGACATGCCTGTCATGATTTTCGTGTTACGACCTGCCATTTATGTTCGTCAGGCAGTCATGTTGTGCCATACCAATTTTCGCATACGTCCCGTTACCGAAACGGCTAGGTGAGCACTAAGACCGTGGCATGTAAATCATGCCGCTCATGACATGCATATCATGGTTTTCATGTTATGACCTGTCATTTATGTTCGTCATGTAGTCATGATGTGGCATACCAATTTTGGTAAACATCCGATTAGCGAAACGGCCAGGAGAGCCCTAAGACCGTGGCATGTAAATCATGCCGCTCATCACATGCATATCATGATTTTCATGTTATGACCTGTCACTTATGTTCGTCATGTAGTCATGATGTGGCATACCAATTTTGGTAAGCATCGGATTAGCGAAACGGCCAGGAAAGCCCTAAGACCGTGGCATGTAAATCATGCCGGTCATGACATGCATATCATGATTTTCATGATATGACCTGCCATTTATGTTGGTCATGTAGTCATGATGTGGCATACCAATTTTGGTAAACATCCGATGAGCGAAACGGCCAGGAGAGCACAAAATCGTAAGCGGCTAGATAGATAGATAGATAGATAGATAGATAGATAGATAGATAGATAGATAGATAGATAGATAGATAGATAGATAGATAGATACGCTCAAACTCGCCGAAGTTCGCTAAGAAATGCTTCGGATTTAAAAAATCCACGCATATCCGTGGAGTGAATGATGATGAATAGGCGAAGCTCCGGAATTCATTGGTAAATCCGTGAATGTTCCGTGAATCTTGCCCAGTACATCATCAAAGACGTGGATGGATATGATGCTATAAGCGTCCCCTTTGTAACGGGGCGGTGACATGTGTGCCTCCAGGCTCGTAAGAAGCTTTAGGAACGTTTCTTTTTTTCTCTCTTTAAACTTTCCTCATGCCTTTTAAATCTACTTCAATCGAATCGATCATACTATAGCAAAAACGGAAATTCATAGCCCAGTTCCCTGCCCCTTATGGCAGAAAGTCCACGTGACAAACACTGTGTGTCGCCATGTAGCGCTCTCCTATCACGCTAGAGCATGCAGCGAGCGCCTCCGCGCCATCTATTGATCAATTCACGTACTAGCTAAGCAGCACCGCAGCGCTCTAACGGACGGATGGACAGACGGACAGACAGAGTCCCATACTACGCGTTCCCATACATCTGAATGAAGCGAGCACCGCAGCGCCATCACGCCATCTAGTGAGCACTTCACGAACTAGAGGTGGCTACTACAAACGGAGGATGGACAGATCCACGGCATAAGGAGCTTCGCCCCTAAAAAAGAACCCTTAGAGAGAGTGGTGAGCTACCTTAAGGAAAATGATCTTGTTATCTTACAGGCAGATAAAGAAGGTGGATCCGTCGTTATGTCCACTGCCACTTTCGACCAAAAGGCGATAAAAGCGGTAAGGAAGAAACAAAAACGCCTCGCCGTCAAGCTACTGAAAAGCGTGCAGCGTGCTTCGTTAAGGAAGGTAGTAGAGAGCGAAAATATTGGCTACCTTGAAATTTTTTTCACCAGCAGGGCTCAGAAAGCGGGCTACCCTCTGACAGCCGTCGTCTCAGAGGACACATGGGAAAAGACAATTGGAACTTTTTTTTTTCAATCGAATTTGCAAACCATAGTCGGCAAGGACCCCTTTCTATTCCGCTCACCAATGGAAGTTGTAAAGAACCTGGAGGATAGTCTTCCTATGGTTACTATCCTATAGATACTTTGCTATAGATACTATAGATTCCTATAGATACTATCCAATAATAACAAGCAACGATCGCCTTAGAAAAGCGTTTCTGGAAATACCAAGAGTCACCTACCGCCGTAATAGAAACTTCAAGGACCTGTTAGTACATGCCAAAGTAGACCCTCAGCGCACCGCCTGCGTAATAACTTGCTCCCGTCCCAGATGTAAGACTTGCAAGCATATTCAAAATGATCTTAAAGTTAAAAGTACGGGAAGTGACTATGTCCATCATGTAAAATCTAGTTTCACTTGCACTAGTTCAAACGTCATTTACATGTTGGAATGTTCACTCTGTCACAAGCAATACATCGGCGAAACTGGTCAACCACTTAATGTTAGATTAAACGGGCACCACGCGGACACCGCGAATAACCTGCCGAAGGCAGTGGCGCAGCATTTTAATATGACAGGTCATAATTTCGATGAACTGAAACTCTACATGCTTCAGGGAAACTTCCGCTCGCCGAGGGACAGAAAATACAGGGAATCGTATCTAATACACAGGTTCAGTACTCTCCAGCCTACAGGCATAAATCTTTCAAAGGGAGCCCTTGAGTCCATTAGATACGGTGGGGGGTTAACAAAGACGACAAAACGTTAAGGTATGCACAAACTAACAGTGTTTCTCCCAGAAAGTCTACTTTCAGGTGCGGAGCCCCGAAGAAGAGTGGTTCAAATGAGAGGAAATAGGCGCATGCTTCTGCATTCCGTAAAGGTAGCACGGCTCAGCGCCACGGAGCCCCGATCCAGTTCGACGAGAACAACGGCGTTAAACAGTGTAGTTATATTTTTAGCCACAAGCTTTCAGTGAAATGGACTGTTGGTGCGGCGCAGGTGGTGTGGAATGGAGAGGGGGGCACATGCCATAGGAGCAACTTCTGTTCCGAGCGTGTGCTCCTTTTTTCATCCTGCTTTCTGGCACTGTGCACACAATGCATTTGCAAGATATGTACATGGAGCGGATTCTTTGGAAGCTTTTGCTCTTGCCCCTTATATTAGTCACGCTAACACCTGTCACCGAACTACCCTGTACCCAATCCCCCCCCCCCCCCCTTTTTTTTTGGTTATTGTCCGCACGTGCTGCTCTTCTTCTCCTCTCTTTCTGAGGACGGGGGAGAGCGTGCAAAGGCGTACATAAACGAACGCTGGAGAAGGCAGTTGCCGCCCTGACGAAGACAAGTCCACTTGTCGAAATGTTGGCGCCTGCGACATTCCCTGTTCTAAATCGTATTTTGCGATTTGTTCATCGATTCAAGCATCCATGTTCCCCTGAGCCTCTCTTCTAGTTTGGATTTCAACGGACGGAAGATGACGGAACATGGTGAGTATCCCCTGCTTTCTCTAGCACACATAGCTTTGATAGGTGATAGCCAGTACAAGTACATACATGAACATTTCACAAGAGGCAAATATGCACCATACATTAGATCTAAAAGCGGTGCCACAACTCACGACATTAAAGGGCAACTCCGGCGATTTTTCAATGTCCACAGATCTTAATGAAATTTTCAATATCTATTCTCCTCGGCACTGTAATAATATATGCCAAACCAGGCGGTTGCAAGTCATTTACTTTTCCTGGAAACGAATTTTAAATTTTTTTAGCGGATTCCCCTGCGGGCCACCCTGTGTTTTTGACGTCATCACCTTCAACGCTGCCTACCCGAGCCTGCGGGCTATCAAAAGCAAAACGGCGGTACTTCAGCCTTCAAATCGTCGCTGCCGAGTTCAGAGAAGCTGGCATAACTCAATACATCGTCGGATGACCTCACCACTGTCATTTTTCTCCATATTTCTGACGGCGGGAAGGTTGTGACGTCATCGCATACACTGCAAGAAGCGTCTACCCGTTTCGGTTTCGGTTTGAACACGCTTTTCGGTCGGTTATTTAAAATTATTGGTGCGTTTCTGAGCGAATTGAACCACGCTGGCTGCTACAGGACTATCAGTACTATTCGAAAACACTGATATCAGAAAATGGTGAAAAAACTACCGGAGTTGCCCTTTAAAGATCTCATTGCCGCTGCACCACGGAACATTACGCACTTCATCATTCACTGCGGAACTAATGACTTGACACATCACACGGGTGAGGACACTGTGCAGGCCATAAAAACACTCATAAACGATTTCCAGACCAACAGGCCAAACACTAAACTTACCCTCATGCCAGTGTTCTCGAGGATCGCAAACAAGCATAAACCACTCATCATACAAACACACACACTCCTAGCTCACGCACAGGGTACGCGCAAGGTTTATGACTTTCTTCTGGACACAGAACACGGCCACGAAAACGTTGACGTCATCCATCACGCTGAAATCCATCAGGACCCTGACATTCTCCTAGCTCGGGACGGACTACGCCCGAATTTTTCAGGCGTCGCAGTGATCAGCAGAAACATTAACTGCAGAATCAGGAATGAATTTAAGGAGACGCAACCAAGGACACGCTCTAACGAAACGTCCCATACAGAACAAGACGCAACACTATCGACCAACATTAGCAAGAACACGCGATCCACCAAAGTTAAGTCACAGGATGCATCTACTCAGACGGTGGACGTGAAGCCAACACCACCAACAAAACACATACAACAAGCAGAGGTGACAGAGGCACGCGCTATTTTTACACAGACATCTACATGTGTTAGCAAACACACAGATACACAGGCCGACGTCGTGGCAGACCACACCACCAAAACTAGCAGCAGCAAGCAAAGACTACCCCTAAACTCTAGCCCCCGGAGGTCTGCTCGAAACAAATACAAATGACTAACAAACAGAGAACTCAACTTAGATAATCACAAATCTCGTCCTTTCCTACATTCACGTATGGTGGCCGCCAAGCAAACAAACTACAGATTACACTTAGCTAAATACTCTAGCTACACCAAAGAACATAAAATTCCGGAAGGTTTATGTATTAAGGTCAGATGTGTGCTTGGTGTACTTCCTCCTAGCCTGGAAAAAATGGAATGGCGTCGTAGAAAATGCTTCATTTTCGCTAATAGATATCTTAAAAGAGCATTGCCGCAATCAGCTTATTGTAATAACCGACCAACTGAATGAAATTAAACTAACTGGTAAAGAAATAGAAGAACTAGCCGAATTTGTAGAAAGAAAAGAAGCCAAGATAATAGCCATACAAAAGCGCAAAAGCACTCACGCAACGAAGTGCGTCCAAAATATTTCTACAAGCGCAATAGAAACAGCCTGTCCCTCGGTGCAGCACCGTGAACACACTAGCAAGGAGGTAGATATATCACAGAGCCTAAATACAGTTGAAATAGGTCTTCTAGAACGCGGTCTAACATTCTGCCCGGCAAATAATGCGGTTAACGAATTTGAGCTACACAAAGACATAACAGAGTTTTCAAGGCGTCTGCGGATCAGGTAATTGTTTTTTGATAAAGTAGAGGCAGGAGACACAAATACTGACGCGCTCCGACCGCCAAGCACGTGGACACCAGATTCTGAGCAATGCCAAGAGATAGAGCAATACATAAAACTAGATACAAGAGACATCCTGAATACAACAAGACAGAGCCGCAAACCAAGGAACCTATCCCGCGAAGAACACGATTCCCTGAAACAACTCGCGGAGAGAAACGACATCATAATAAAACCAGCAGACAAGGGTGGTATAGTAATATGGCCAATAGAAAAGTACAAGAACGAGGCAATCAAGCAGCTCTCTAACAATGCACATTACCGAAAATTAGATCCCGACCGAACTATGGAATACAGCAACAGGATTCGCCGTACGATAACAGATCTTTTAGCCAGCGAATTAATCACGCAATCCGAGTATCGCTTCTTAATGCCTGATAATAAACAAGCAGGCCGTTTCTACCTCCTTCCTAAGACCCATAAGGTTAGCATAGATGAACTACTTACCGCTGAAATACCGGGCAGACCCATAGTATCTAACAAAAGCACCCCAACGGAGTCATTATCGAAGTTTCTTAATCACCATCTATCTGACATACCGCCCAACCTTCCGTCCTTTATTCAGGATACACCTCACTTTCTGCGGATTACAGAGTCTATTAAAGAAATACAAACACTTTCGGATCAGGCAATTCTGGTAACGCTAGATGTCACCTCCCTATACACGAATATACCTATAGCTGAAGAAATCGAAGCGCTCTCGAAGGCAATACAGAATAGCAAACGTGCACACGCCGCTGAAGTTTACATCACGTTACTAAAATTAGTGCTTACACTTAATTACTTTGAATTTGACTCGACCAACTACCTACAAATTTTTGGCTGCAGCATGGGAACTCCTTTTGCGCCGACCTACGCTAATATCTTCATGGGGCAACTAGAAGCGCAGCTTTTGGAATCGTCGCCGCTAAAACCTCGCACCTACCTCCGTTACATAGACGACATCTTTATTATTTGGGAACATGGTGTAAGTGCACTAAGCACATTTTTTGAGCATTTTAACAACTTTCATCCCAGCATTAAGTTTTCCATGCACCACTCTTCTAGTAAAATTGATTTTCTCGACACGACAGTATCCATTGAAAAAGGAAAACTAAAGACGACACTTTACAGAAAGCCAACGGACAGCCAGCAATACCTAGATTATAATAGTCATCACCCGCGACAATGCAGACAGGGGATATTTATAGGACAGGCAAGGCGCATAAGAAGGATTCGTAGCAACGACGCGGATTACGTACACAACTTAAATCGATGAACAAATCGCAAAGTACGATTTAGAACAGGGAATGTCGCGGGAGCCAACGTTTCGACAAGCGGACTTGTCTTCGTCAGGGCGGCAACGTTCATCGATTAAAGCATCCATCTTCCCCTGAGCTTCTCTTCTAGGTTGCAGTACACCACTTAAGCAATTTAAAGGCAACCTTCGATGAACGAAATCACCCGCACGATGCTCTCAACAAGGCACACAATGACGCGCGTAAACTAGATAGGACACCAGCACTAGAAAAAAGAGCCCCTAAAACGCAGGCCAACCGACCGCTCGCATTCATAATGAAATATTCCAATGTACTTCCAAACATAAATAATATTTTCCGCAAATACTATCCAATACTAACAAGCAACGATCGCCTTAGAAAAGCGTTTCCGGAAATACCAAGAGTCACCTACCGCCGTAATAGAAACATTAAGGACCTGTTGGTACATGCCAAAGTAAACCCTCAGCGCACCGCCTGCGTAATAACTTGCTCCCGTCCCAGATGTAAGACTTGCAAGCATATTCAAAATGATCTTAAAGTTAAAAGTACGCGAAGTGACTATGTCCATCATGTAAAATCTAGTTTCACTTGCACTAGTTCAAACGTTATTTACATGTTGGAATGTTCACTCTGGCACAAGCAATACATCGGCGAAACTGGTCAACCAATTAATGTTAGATTAAACGGGCACCACGCGGACACCGCGAATAACCTGCTTAAGGCAGTGGCGCAGCATTTTAATATGACAGGTCATAATTTCGATGAACTGAAACTCTACATGCTTCAGGGAAACTTCCGCTCGCCGAGGGACAGAAAATACAGGGAATCGTATCTAATACACAGGTTCAGTACTCTCCAGCCTACAGGCATAAATCTTTCAAAGGGAACCCTTGAGTCCATTAGATACGGTGGGGGGTTATCAAAGACGGCAAAAGGTTAAGGTATGCACAAACTAACAGTGTTTCTCCCAGAAAGTCTACTTTCAGCTGCGGAGCCCCCATCCAGTTCGACGAGAACAACGGCGTTAAACAGTGTAGTTATATTTTTAGCCACAAGCTTTCAGTGAAATGCACTGTTGGTGCGGCGCAGGTGGTGTGGGATGGAGAGGGGGGCACATGCCATAGGAGCAACTTCTGTTCCGAGCGTGTGTTCCTTTTTTCATCCTGCTTTCTGGCACTCTGCACACAATGCATTTGCAAGATATGTACAAGGAGCGGATTCTTTGCAAGCTTTTGCTCTTGCCCCTTATATTAGTCACGCTAACACCTGTCGCCGAACTACCCCTGCACCCAACCCACCCCCCCGCCCCCTTTTTTTTGGTTATTGTTCGAACGTGCTGCTCTTCTTCTCCTCTCTTTCTGAGGACTGGGGAGAGTGTGCAAAGGCGTACATAAACGAACGCCGGAGAAGGCAGTTGCCGCCCTGACGAAGACAAGTCCGCTTGTCGAAACTTTGGCTCCTGCGACATTCCCTGTTCTAAATCGTATTTTGCGATTTGTTCAACGATTATGGTTACTACAGGGTTTTATATCGACATAGAACTCAATCCCGCGGGACGGAGAGTTCGCAGCTGTCAGGAAGAAAATTCGAGAGGCTGGTGACGTCAGCTTTCAGAACACAGCAGGTGTGAGCGTTGAGAGCTTCCTAAAACTGTTAAATTTTTATCTGAGTTCTAGGGCCATTGAGTTTTCTGGAAATTATTATGTGCAAAGGCTGGTTGCTCGGTTGCCCCAATCCAATGCCATATATATCTGTCTGTGTTTGATGCGAAGGTTAAGCAACTAATTTCTGGGTAACCTGTCGCGCATATATTCCCGTATGTCGATGATTATGTAGTCCTACTGCGTGGCCCCACTATAGAGAAGCTGGAAGATACTAAGACGGCGTCCTATTGCTATTCATATAAGTTTCCGGAGGGCTCGCCTTTACCCATGAGCTGTCCAAGCATAATTCGCTTCAGTTTCTAAATCTCCGACTTCCATTTATATGTTGAACACATTTGTTGGCTTTCCAACCCGAGGAGAGAGAAGGCCCCACTGCCATTTGAAAGTACAGATTCAAAACCTTTCAAGCGAGCCAACATAAATCTGGCTTGTAAGTCTGCAGTGAAAAAATCTTGCGAGCATAAATCAGAAACCAGCTTCAGTCAGCAAGTTGAACGCTTTCTTTCGGCTGGTTACCCTAGAAATTCAATCACTGGTGGCTGTGAAAGTTTCCTGCAAAAAATCAAATATATGAAGCAACGGAAAGAGGAATTTAACAAAGAAAAAAATTGGCAGATCCCACGTGCAGTGGGAATCAAGGAAATGCGAAGCACGCATAAGGAACGTGAAATTGATTTGCATTGTTGTCTCGCTATACCGAGTTTGGTACATATGAAGTTAACGAGACGGCCACAAGCGCTCCAAGACTGTGGCATGTAAACCATGCGGCTCATGACACGCCTGTCATGATTCTAACGTTATGACTTGTCATTTACGTTCGTCATGCAGTCGTGTTGTGCCATAGCTATTTTGGTATACATCCCTTTAAGGAAACAAGTGGCATGTAGATCATGCCGCTAATGACATGCATGTCACGATTTTCATGTTTTGACTTGTCATTTATGATCGTCATGCAGTCATGCTGTGCCAAACCAATTTTCGTATAGGCTCCGTGCAGTCGAGTTTTCCATGTGCGACATCAGCGCCACAATGCACTGCCTGGCGGAGAGAAGAAGCAAAATTGGGCAGACTGTGACAGGAAAATACGCGAACGCGATGCGTGTCTCCAACTCTATAGCAGCAGCGACCGCCCGTCCCACCTTCTTTCGTTATATTTCCTTTGAGACGCGCGCTCCAAACCTGCGGCAAAGTGTTCCAAAGGGCGACGCCGCGAGCGTTCGTGTGGTTCGCAGCACGCCCGCAAAGCAGCGAAGAAACGCGCGCGTCTCTGTCGCCTCGGTTTCCACCGTGTGCGACTGAGCCGTCCGACGAGAGCTACGTAGCGCCCTCTGGTCAGTAGACGGAGCCCATACATCCCACTAACAAAACGGCAGTATAGCGCCAGGACCATGGTATGTAAATCATGCCGGTCATGACACGCGTGTCATGATTCTAATGTTATGATCTGTCATTTACGTTCGTCATGCTGTCGTGTTGTGCCCTAGCAATTTTGGTATACATCCCATTAACGAAACGCCTGGCGTGTAAATCATGCCTCCCATGACATGCATGTTATGCTTTTCATGTTATGACCTGTCGTTTATGTTCGTCATGCAGTCATATTGTTCGATACCAATTTTCCTACACATCCCACTAACGAAACGGCCAAGAGACCACCATTACCGTGGCATGTAAATCATGCCACTCATGACATGGGTGTCATGATTTTCGTGTTATGACCTGTCATTTACGTTCATGATCCAGTCATCGTGTGGCATGCCAATTTTCGTATACATCCCCTCAACGAAACGCGTGGCATGTAAATCATGTCGCCCATGACATGCATATGATGATTTTCATGTTGTGACCTGTCAGTCAATTCGCCATGGAGTCATGTCGTGGCATACCAATTTTTGTATACATCCCATTAACGAAACGGCCAGGAGAGCACCAAGACCGTCGCATGTAAATTATGTCGCTCATGACATGGGTGTCATGATTTTCCTGTTATGACCTGCCATTTACGTTCGTCAGGTAGTCATGTTGTGCCATACCAATTTTCGCATACATCCCATTAGCGAAACAGCTAGGAGAGCACTAAGACCGTGGCATGTAAATCATGCCACTCATGACATGGGTGTCATGATTTTCGTGTTATGACCTGCCATTTAGTTTCGTCAGGTAGTCATGTTGTGCCATACCAATTTTCGCATACATCCAATTAGCGAAGCAGCTAGGAGAGCACTAAGACCGTGGCATGTAAATCATGCCGCTCATGACATGCATATCACGATTTTCATGTTATGACCTGTCCTTTATGTTGGTAATGTAGTCATAATGTGGCACACCAATTTTCGTAAACATCCGATTAGCGAAACGGCCAGGAGAGCACAAAATCGTAGGCGACTAGATAGATAGATAGATAGATAGATAGATAGATAGATAGATAGATAGATAGATAGATAGATAGATAGATAGATAGATACGCTCAAACTCGCCGAAGTTCGCTGAGAAATGCTTCGCGTTTGAAACTGCAGGTCGTGCCATGTATCAACAGCGTTTCGTATAATGCCAAAAAAAAGTCACAGTTTCGCCGCAAGGGCGAAGCAGTGAATGCGATATCAGGAAACTGTAATGTTATACGAAGTGAGGCTCTCTCTCAGCAGTCATGTGATGGCATCGGCAAACGCGGTGCGCGTTCCGGCCTGTGTAAGGGGCTGCGTAAGACGCTGTGGCCTCTCCCCATTACTAGAGTGTATTGCACGTTTGTAACGCGTTTGTGCTAGCGTCCCCTCAAACGCGAGATCACAGCGTTCGAATACAGTGTTTCTCACGTTTTTACATGATGATCGACTGGGCGGATTACACGGAAGATTGACGGTTTACCGATGATTCCCTCCGGAGCTTCGCCCACTCATCATCATTCACCCCGTGGATATGCTGTGATTTTTTTTAACTGACAGAAGAGCGTCGTGAAAGCTGGCCGACGACTTTTAAATGCGGCCGTTGCGCTCCTCGCGCCATCTCGCTGATAATGAAGAAACGCTTATAAGCGCCTGGCGTCTCTGAGTCCTGCCAGCGGTAAAGCGTGTGTATATAAGGCTCGCTGTTAGCTCTGTGAAGCATCTGCTCTTCGTGGCGTAGTGGTTAGCGCCACGCGCTGCGGAGCGAGGGGTCCCTGGTTCGATTCCGCGCTTCGGAAGCATTTATCTGAATTATTTTTCTGTGGGACTCTTATATATATATATATATATATATATATACTTATACATATACGGGACATGACGGCGGCGACGGGGACGGCAAAAACCAGCCGAGACTGTCCATATAATTGCTATCGCAATAAAAAGTGACCAGCCGCTATGGGGTTACGGTCGTCTTCTCGGCCCCGTGTAAACTTACCAAATTATGCCCCATGGTGACAAGAAAAAGAGGGATTACGCCCAAGTGTCCAAGCAAACATGATAAATTTTATAGAATGCGTTTGTGGGGAAGTATATTTTATTCCCCTGACATGTGGTAACATATATATCGGACAAACGGGTAAGTGCTTTAATGACATGGTTCTGGAACACCAGTGGCGCGTACAGAACAACGCAGGGGGTACTTTGGAGCATCAGTGTCGCGGATGCAGAGAGAATGCTGAAGGCGTAGGAAACGCCTTGTACTCCAGTGCTCAGAAATACAAAGTTCCTTTTGATATGAAAGGACCAGACCGAAAAGGAAATCGACCAAGCCTTACACATAGTAAAAGCTGCCGACCAATGTATTATCATGCCGTCTGTCTCACTGTTATCTGACGAAGTTGCTTTCTTAGGGCGCGCATTATAGCGACTTGGGTGCATACGTCACGCAAAATTTTTCTGATGGTGGGGTTACGGAAGATTTGTTATCTTCTCTATGGGTCAAACATGGGCTGAGTTATTGCCTTCCACCGAGTTCTACTGTTTCCGTTATCAGGTTTTTAGTTCCGTCGCCTTCACCTTGTTTTTGTTGATTGTTGTTGCATCACGCCTTTTGGTTCATTTTTCTAACCCAATGTGTCATCATCGCCTTTACATTTGTTCATTGTTGTCTGGTTTTCAACGAGTATTTGATTTCAACTTATCACCATTTTACCCCAGTTATTTGTTATGTGACTTTCGCCATTTTTCTTTTGTTCATATTTTTCACATGCTTGTGTGAGTTCGCTCTGTAAATTTTCTTGGTTTCTTCAGTATATTGTTAGAACGGCTGCTGTTTTTCCCGTCGATTGCTCGGTCTCAATTCTTGGCTGGTAATGATGCTCAGCAGTTCCTTAATATTCAGGCACATGGGTAAGTGACAGTATGGCCACGTGTTCAGGTTCCTGCTTGAAATATCTGTTGCTTGAAATGTCCTGAGTTTTGACTCACACCACCCTGCGGAACACAAATATGCCGTTGCCCGTAAACTTTTGTCCCGTTGCGACGCGCTGTCGTCGACACAAACCCCGAGGAAGCATGAAGAAACTAATGTCGCCATTGTCTTGAATAAACGGAGCTACCCTCAGCGGTTTGTCGACGACATGCGGCGCGGCATGCGAAGACCTCACGAGAGCAGGGCTAATAATGAAAATTCTTTTCTGTGCATCTCTTATGTCTGCGGCGTGTCAGAAGCAGTGCGTAGGGCAATTGAGACCATTGGGCGTTAGAACTGTCTTTAAACACACGCGCACACTGGCAAATGTATTCCCGAAACCAAAGGACCGCACCCCTTCGGACGAACAGACCGGTGTCGTGTATAAAGTCAACTGTATAGACTGTGATGCCTGCTACATCGGTGAGACCGGGCGACGACGTCGTACTTGCCTCAAGGAACACGCCCGGAACGTCACGAAAGTTACACATTCAACACGTGCTAAGACGGAATTAGTCTACCACTGCCCTGACGGAAGGACGCGTGTTTGATTTCGATAGTGTGACGACGCTGGTACGGGAACAACGATGGGGCCCAAGGAAATTTGTGGAATCATGGTTTATCCGCCGCAATCAATCTGCATGCAATAGTAATCGTGGTCCTTTACCGGATGTTTACGGCAAGATATAAGTTGATGTATTCTTTCATGGGATGCCATTTGTGTACTGACGATGCCACCCGCATAGGTGGCGAAACATCTGTGTTTTGTTATATTTTTATTGTTGAGCAAAGCCAGTGAAGCAAAATGTTTGAATATGAATTCCCCTGGCTTTCGGAACATTTTTTTCAACCTTCTAAAATGCTTCCAAAACTCACCGCTGCCTCGACTGTCTAGGTAGAAGCTTCAATGTACGACCACAGCTTCTCTACAATCAAAAGAAGAGGCGTGCAAGACACGGACACAAGGGGAGAAGTGAACAACACGAACGCCTCTTCTTTAGACTATGGACCCTTACCAATTCGCTCAACTTTCTGTCCTTTTGAGCTTCTCTACAACTTGCAGTCTTATTTGTAATGTAACCATACACGCCGCTATATGTAGTATATCTATGATTGCAATACATTATGCAAGTCGCACTGGGGACATGCAAGTAGCACTGGCGCCTAAATAATGAATAATGTTTACTTCTCTTTGAGTTCTCTTGCTCAGGTTGCCAATACCAGCAGCAAGACAAGAGAGCAGTACGTCACACGAACTGCACCAAACCAACACACTTATGATGATGACGAAGCTGCTTTGACAGAGGCAAATCCTTCTGTCAAAGTGTTGGCCAGCACGACTGAGGCACTCAAGTGATCCCACCATAATTATTCCGACAACTTTATGATAATGCGCGTAAACGGCCTGCGGCTTACACGGGGTCGAGTGCGTCAAAAAGGCCCCCTTTATTGAGCGAAAACGCGCTCGTATATACACTTTATATCACAGGGGGCGTTGCCGCTAACTGAGCACGCGTGTCCATGACTGTACATTACGTGACACGGCCAACTTATTTTCCTAGCCCACAAGAGGGATTTTCGAAAGTATTTTTCACAGCGTCAGCGTAATTTCCGAATGTAAGCCGCACGAGATGATCTTAAGTTAGATTCATTGAT
The DNA here is from genome assembly GCA_013339685.2 of Hyalomma asiaticum. NCBI lineage: Eukaryota > Metazoa > Arthropoda > Arachnida > Ixodida > Ixodidae > Hyalomma > Hyalomma asiaticum. Next base: position 15,768 of record JABSTT010004701.1, read on the forward strand.
ATTTTGTACACCTAATATAAAACTAAAACGAGTTCTGCCCCTACACGGTGGTCCAGTAGTTATGGCACTCGGCTGCTGATCCGAAGGTCGCGGATCGAATCCCGGCCGCGGCTACTGCATTTCGATGGAGGGAAAATGTTGAGGCCCCTATGCTGTACGATCTCAGTGCCCGTTAACGAATCCCAGGTGGTCGAAATTGGGAGCTGGTTTTGGGACGTTAAAACCCACAAATAAAATCATAAAGCGAGTCCGCTTGTCCAAACTTCCCTCTTACAAACTTTTCACAAGGAAAATCAGTTCGCCAATCTTTTCGTGAGATGTGATCTCGTTGTAGTAAATTTGGATGTGGGAGCCTCCTTTCGCGCCAATACCATGTGAGAAACATTCTTGTAGTGTTAACTACAGAGGATAATTGAAAGAGGACCACAAGTTGGTGGAAGTTGTTACCGTAATCATGATGCGAAAAGCAGGGGTCCAAAAGATAGTAATTTGAATAATGTCTCTATTGTTGGTGTGGTAATATTAGAAAATAAGCGGACTTCCAGAGACAGCCCGAAACTAAACTCAGAGTTTAGTTTCAGGCTGAAAAGACTCCCATGGTTTTGCTGTAGTAGTACTACAGCAAAACAATTGGAGTTACTTCTCAGCTCTGCAGTAAGGTGTTATACACTTGAATAAAAAATTTCTGAGCGGCTTTCAGCCTGTGTCGCGTCACTTCTCTACATTTTTAACCCTAGTCACATTGGAGGCATAATATATATTGATTGATTTGTGGGGTTTAACGTCCCAAAACCAGTTCTGATTATGAGAGACGCCGTAGTGGAGGGCTCCGGAAATTTTGACCACCTGGGGTTCTTTAACGTGCAATGACATCGCACAGCACACGGGCCTCAACATTTCGCCTCCATCGAAATGCAGCCGCCGCGGCCGGGATTCGATCCCGCGACCTTCGGATCTGCAGCCGGGCATAATATATATTAAAAAAAAATGTGACTGATCCATGTGTCACAGGAATCGCTATAACACGAAAGTGAAATGTCTTTTCGCATAAGCAGATGAATGTTTCTTCGGACACCGAGGTGAACTTGCCCATTTCTATTGGTGTTTCGCAGGTACTGCGCGTGTACAGAGCCGGACGAGACAAGAAAGCGCGTTCGTACAGCATCGAGCATGAGGCGCTTTGGTAGCACACTGGGCACCTTTCGTCGTGGCACGAGGGGCTGTGAGTTCGATTCCCACCGCATCAACAGAAGTTTTTCTGAGTGCTTTTCTTTATTGTTACATGTTTACTGTACGATATCCGTTACGGTAGTGACGAATAGAGTCGTGGTGGATCCCGGCATAAAACACTTTCGCGTTAATATGTTCTGATCTCATAATTTAGAACATGCTGACCTGCAGTTTTTCTAAAAAAAAATCACAGCATATCCACGGGTGAATGATGATGAGTGGGCGAAGCTGCGGAGGTTCATCGGTAAAACCGTGAATTCTGCCCAGTACATCATCAACGACGTGAGATCGTGCGCGTTTATACTAACGGTCGATGAGAGTTATGGTGACTTGCAGCTCACTTTAATTTTGCATGTACGCTGTGAATTTTCATTGTTTAATCACGCACAGGAGAAATCGGACACAGGCACTACCTTGGAGGTCAAAATCCAGTGACATATATACGGGGTGGTCAGTGAACTGTTGTGTAGCGCGAGCGTCGGTGTTCAAAAAGCAAATATTACGCATATCTGAGGCGCAACATCAATACGGAAGTATTAGACGATGTGTTCCTTTAGTAGAAAGTACATAGATGCGTAATTCTAAAGACCCTAGTGCTTGTTAGGATTCGCAAAAGCGGACGTTTCCTGTACTAGGCAAGCTTCTTGCGTTTCCCGAAACCATGGCCAGATGGCGCCCTTACCTCACGCTCGTGCGGAAAATTTAAAGAGAGAGAGAAAAAAAAGTGCTTAAATCTTCTTACGAGCCTGGTGGCGCACATGTCACCGCCCCGCTACAAAGGGGACGCTCATAGCATCCATCCATCCATCCATCCATCCGTGCGGTTAGCGCAAGGCAGGGGAACGGCCGCCCGCCACTCCGGCCGGTCCCTTTCTCTCCTCGCGTCTCTTCGTTTTCTCTCTCGCTTGCGCAACTCCTCGGGGAAATAGAAACACGCGAACCGGGACTCATGTGGTACGGCCGGTAGAAGGCTATCGTCTTTCGACGACTCGCTAGCAGACGCTGCCTGCGTCGGCATCGCGAGGCGAGAGAGGGGGGACCATTGAACGGTTGTGAAGGGGAGAGGGGAGGGGGAGAGAGATGGGGGAGAGGGAGCGAAAGGGAGAGAGTTGGGGGAGCTCGACTGTCGTCGAGCTCGACCGCGGCATATTCACCGTGATGACGCCATCTAGTGTCCAGTAACCCAACCGCCATAATGCATACATCTCTATGGGACAGCGCCATCTATGAAACTAGACGAGAAAGGGCGATGACGACCAGCGCCATCTTGTATATCACCCAACTGCATGGATGGATGGATGGATATTAGGAGCGTCCCCTTTATAACGGGGCGGTGGCCGGGCCACCAAGCTCTAGCTTTATTTCTTTTTCGTTTACAACCATTTCTTTTCCCGAATCACACATATTTTCACTGCATCTCTATGGGACAGCGCCATCTATTGTATGCTACGGGAGACGCTACTGGCTACGGCAGATGGACATACCGGACGGGCCGCAGGTGATGCCATAAGGAGCTTCGCCCCTAATATTGCACGACCGCCAACCAGTCGGCGTGTCGGCACCCTTATGACTGCACAGAACTGCAAATTAAGCATGTGCCCGACAACGTTGTTTGGAAATATGTTTTCATTGTTATGCGCTGCTTTATGTAATTTTCCGTTCATTTTCCACGTGTACTGCTTTGCCGAATGTCTTCAAGGCCCTGTCAAGCTCTTGCAAGATCTCTCTGCAAAACGCCGTTAAATAATAAAAATTATCGTCATCATTGATGTTACTATATTATTTCGCGTATTATTTGCTTTACGATTCCTCCAGGACGCAAGGAAATGACGTATTGCGCAAGGTACTCCTCCCCCTTCCAGACACACGCAATAACTATGTAATCGCATGCCCCCCCCCCCTGATAGAAATTTCACCCCCCCCCCCCCCCCCCTGATAGAAATCCTGGGTGTGCTACTGCCTTATGTTCAGGACACTTTCAAATGATTTTGAGAGACAACTCGTGAGGGCTATATGCCTATAGCTACTTGGGGTAGTTGCTTCTTTCACGGGTTTCAAACATTGTACGATCACTGCTTGTTTCCATGCTTTGGGTATTGCGCCTGATACCAATACTTTGTTAAAAAATTGCAACAGTGCTCCTATGGCAGCTCCTGAGACGTGAGCGAGCATTTCATAATGGATTTCGTGAGGGCTGAGCGCTGTCCTCTTGCCACCGGAGAGTGCTTTTCGGATTTATGGAGGTGTATAGGACTCATTTATACTGACACTTGTAGGAAGTCGTTCTTTTTCTGCCTTGTGTTTGTACCGTAAGGATGTTTTGTGTGGAGCTCGAAACTTTTAAAAAATGTTCGCCTAGTATATCCGCCTGTATGGCCAAACATGTTTGTGCGCCTGTAGCTGTTAGCAGTGGTGCTGTAAAAGGTGAAAAGCTGCTATTAAGTAAATGAACTTGCTGCCACATTTGTTTGGATGTGATCGAACTCTTTACAGATGACACATAGCTTTTCCAGCAAGCGTTTTCTGCTTCTCGGCGGATTCGCCGTGCTATGGCTCTTGCCGTTTTAAAATGGATAAGATGATTCCGGCCGCGGCGGCTGCATTTCGATTGAGGCGAAATGTTGAGGCCCGTGTGCTGCGCGATGTCAGTGCTAGTTAAAGAACGCCAGATGGCCAAATTTCCGGAGCCTTTCATTACGGCGTCTCTCATAATCAGAGCTGGTTTTGGGACGTGAAACCCCACCAATGAATGAAAATAGATATCTTCATGTGTTGGGTACCTACGAAAGATCCCCCAGGCTTTCTTTTGTTTCTTTTTGGCTTCCCTGCACTCTTGCGCATACCAGGATTTGCGATTTTGTTGCACTGCTCCTGATGACTGAGGAATTGCTAGGCGTGCAGCAGTAATGATGATATGCGTGAACGATTCGCTTAGCTCGTCCACATTTCAGGTGAGAAGGCTTTCTCTAAGCGGACCTGTTCTTGGAACAGCGCCCAGTCGGCTAAGTGCAGTTTCTATCGACGTGGCTTTTTTGGGATGAGTTGTGGTTGAAATGACCAGGTGATTTTAACAGGAAGGTGGTCACTGCCATACGGGTCATCAACAGCATTGCATTAAAGATCATTAAAAGTTGATCTAGAGGTGAAATATAAACCTAAGCAGTCGTTATTCCAGTGCTTGTAGAACATATGTCTGTTTGCCTGTATTAAAGGGACCGTCCTTCATCGCTCTCCAGTTTTTTGGTGCGAAGTGTCCCAGCGGGCAGTGGTTTCAACAGAAACTGAGTAGAAACTATTAAAAAACAATTTTCTTACCTACTAAGTCGTTCCCTTCTTACGTGTAATGACGCCAGCAACAATGGTTACCGCGCACGGTTCGTTGTCGTCACCCTGGAAACTCATTCGGATGCGGGAGGCTTCTCAAAAGAAACCAGTTTCAAGGTCGACATTCCAGAGGTGATGAGGAGGAGAGGCTAGGGAAAGCCGGCGCGCCGGAGTGCGCATCAGACATGCAGCGCCGCATGCATGACAAGCGCAGTACCACAGGCCTTTAAAGGCAGAAGAATTCGAAGGCAGGGCCACCTGCGCCACCATGAAAGCAGCGAAAAAAAAAAAGATTGCTCTTGTACGCTATGTCTCATAGGGTGAAGAACGTTGTAAGATACACATTATTGTTTTCCGGGCGAACATGTATGCCTGCCGACCGAGCAGCGATCTCAGGTGCCACCCCGGCACCCTCCGCATGTGACGACGCTGTAGACGAGTGGGAGTCGAACGACAGAATGACAATACAACGAAATCATAAAACATTATATTACAGAGGGGCGTATTCGCGGCAGCTCACTCAAAATTGACAAAAAAGCAGTCCGTTAAATGACGGCGGTTACAAACTAGGACGTATTTGAATGCTGCACTCTCGCG